>JZLH01S0184512.1:5442-41211 GCA_001188425.1 Eucidaris tribuloides | reverse complement strand
TTCTTCTTCTTCTTCTGATGATGATGATGATGAAATGTACACTGAGATAATTTTCCTTAGGCCATAGAAAATGCAGGCTGTAAAAAAGAATTGTAACTTTCGTATAATCATATAGCCCTGTATTTTCGTATACATGTACTTTTGTTTTTTCTTGGTTGTTTGTTTTTTGTGTCTGTATTATACAACTCTTATGTAGATAAAAGCTAAATCATTTTCCATTACTGCATGAAAACCACTACCCCATAAATGAAAGGGATATAAATGTATATGTGGATTATTGTTTTTTCTTTTACTTGCAAATGCCCATGCAAATAAGATTTGTTTCATGTAAAGAATTGTGAAATGTTAATTTTTGAAATAATTCTAAATATGATTTCCTGTATGTTTCTCATTTGTAAATAATGCATGCATGTAACACAAGTGATTTAAATTTGAAATAAAGGTTTAATTTAAAAAAAAAAAAAAAAACTTCTTTTTCCTCTTTCCCTCTCCTTAATTCTGTCTTTTCTTACTTCTTATTTTTTCTTCTTAGTTAGACAGGTGGGTTTGTATGTGGGGTGGGGAGGGGCTGCGGGTAGAGTGGTAGGGCGGTGGTATTATTATTCTCTTTTAAAGTGCTAATTAACAAGGAACGGTGTTAATGTTGGATAAGATCTTGGTCACCTATGCAAGTGTCAGTCACGGCAGTTGTACCCTTGGGCAAGGCATTTCATCCCAACAACCCGTCCCTCGGATGGGACATGACGCAAGCCACAGGTCCCATGTTAATATAAAAACCCCTCAGTATGTAAAAGAACCCACCATACTTCATCGTAAAGAGAAAGGTGTGAACCCGGTGTGGTGGTCATTCACATCCCTGCAATACTGTTATTTTATCAATCGAGCCTCACTTATATTATTATCATTACTACATGTATTTCATTGAAGTACATTTCACGTCGTCACAGTACCAATTATGCTTTCACAATAATTACATATTTAATTACCAAGAAAGTAAGAAGCAGTAAAAGGGCATATGATTTGTATGAGCTACATATGAAGTTTCTTCATTTGATGTTTTTCTAATTAATGATATTGTACATGTATTTTACATGTATGATATTGAATAATAATAGCATGTGCTACATAATGTTTTTCTTCATATTTGTTCTAGAACCTGTATACTAGAAATATGAAAATAATGTTATGCCACTGTATTTATATTTATACTAAATGTACATGTAAAGATCAAAGTTTTCTGCGGATTTTCCGCGGCAATCACGGAGTTTGAGGAATAATGCGGAAAAACAGCATTTTAAACAAAAATGAAAAAAAATCACGCCTGAAAAATCCCACAAAAGTAAAATTAATACATTTGTATTGAATAAAACTAAATTAATTTACCACAAAGATGCCTAATAAAGCCATAGAAATCATGTGCTACTTGTGAATATGTCCCCAAACCCGAATTAAAACCCCCATGGGCCTAGTAAGCTTGACGTTGTTTGTGATTTTATCCAACAAAAATTCAAGTCGGAAAATTGCAAAATTCCAGTGGGGAGAAAAACTGAATTTGACATTTGTAAAATGGAAAACTTTGGTCCTTATACTATTTGCATTCATAATATTTATACATGTATACCTTTTTGCATAATTTTTATATATATATATATATCTTTCAACTTCCTATATGTTATTTACGTCATAATGTTCTGAAATTGATTTTGTATACATGATATTAAACAGTGCAATGATCTGAAAAATAAATGAAATGAAATTCAGATTTGAAGGTATGAATTTTCAATCTGTGGAAGTCCATACATGCATTCTGATTATCATGTACCTGTTGTTGCTTTGAAGAGATTAAATAATGGAAATGTGGTTATGTGAAAGTGTGGGCATGTGGTTTAGAGGGTGAAAGTGGTCATGTTGCAGTAAAAGTGGTGGTTTAAAGGTATTGGGCCATTGGCTAACATTTACCACAGTTAAAAAAATCTGAGCTACATGATTCCCCATGCTACCAGTGTCTTTGATAAGGTCTGAAAATGACGCCCTGAAAAAATTGTATTTCAAAATGATTATTTAGTGCTTCAAAAAAGTGAAAATCGTAAGTTGATCGGATTCACATGCCTATTTTCTCCCAAAGACTTACTGTGTGTACACCTAGGCTATTTAAACTCGTCCCGAGTTTTAATCGTTTATTCATGCATAACTTGCCATTGGCAGTGTAACTTTCCAAACTTTTTTTATTCTAGAGTGTGTATTTGTCCATTTGAGCACTACTATGTAGTTCAGATATCAAAATTTGACAATTTTTTAAACTGAAGCTGCACAATGTTAGCCTATCACTTTAAGGGTGGAAGAGGTAGTGTAGTGACAAGGTGGGCGTGGTGATGTTGTGGGTAAAATTTTGTAAAGTGGTGGTGTTAAATGGTAACCATCTTGAAATTTGATACAGTACACGTAGTGTAATAACAGCTAGTGATTTGATTTAAAGGTAGGCGATCTCTTTTGTATGCCTAAAAATTAACATTGTGTAAATACAATGACATTTTCTAAATGCCATCTGGGAACCTTTAGCAAAATATAGGAGCTAGAAACTCAGTTTTAGTGGAATTATAGTGACCGTTAGACTCAGATTTGAATTTTTTTTTCTCGCGAGAAAAAAATTCCTACCATAGAACGTATACTAAACGGCTATTGTTTTTCTTTTGCATTTTTCAAATTTTAGGCAATCACTGATCCCCAGATTTCACAGACATGCCTGTCATCAATAGCCTAAGGGCATGGGTGACCTTTTCCTGGTCTGCGGGGATGTTTGCAAATGAGATCCACTGCCTTTAAAGATGCGAGTACTACAGAGGTACTGGTTCCATCTAGATAACAGAAATGCTCCTTGCTCACACACAACAGAGACAAGAAAAACTGGTAAAACTTCTTATGAGGTGATATTTTTGTTTATTTACAATTGTACAAAATTATGCAAATTATCAAAGATTATATACAATGTCTGTACAGATACAGTAATAGACTGTCAGGCCCGAGATATTTATACAACCTTGCACAGTACAGTCAACTCTGCATAAATCAAATCTATGGGACCAAAGAAATAGCTTCGACTTCTGCCAAAATTTGACTTATGAGAGGTACAAAAGAAAACAAAGACTACAGCCGACTCCTGTTATAACAAAGTCCTTGGGACCGGCAGTTTTTGTCCATTATACTGAAATTTTGTTATAACCAAACAGTGAGTGCATATAAAGATACATGTATATGATAATTTTGGGACCTGAATTTTTACTTCGTTGTAAAAGGAATTTAGTTATAACCGTGTTCATTATAACGGGAGTGCACTGTATAGGGGCCAAGATTGGGCCTTTGGCTTTGGCGATTATTTGACTATGCGACTTTGACTCATGCAGAGTTAACTGTATTAACAATACACTGTTTCTTACGCAATTATATACATGTAACAACTGTATTGAAGGTTTGCTTGATACAGTAATACCATTTTTTTTGACAAGTTGATTATAGAATAAAACAAGGACACCTCTAAAGTATAGAAATATGGAATGTTACCTCAGGGGAAGGAGTAGATACTCCTCCAATTTCTTTATATGATTTATTTGATTTAATTATATTATTTCATGGTATGAACTTCTCGGCCTGTCAATGATCACAGGTAGAAATCAATAATAATACATATACAGATCTTTGTCACAAAAATGAATCGACTTAACCCACAATTTTTCAACAACACAACACTTGAAAAGGAGATTTTATCAAAATGCCTTCCCTTTGGTAACAGGGTCCTGGTTTTACAAGACACATGTATCTATATGTTCTTTTATCAGTATGTAAATGTGTAGACATACATGTTTTGCATAGGCAAATGCGGAACGTAATATTAATTTTGTACACTTGTTTGTTACGTATAAAATATCTATCCCGTATAAAGTTTTCTAAAAAGCTACACTTATTTAACAATACTGCATAGTACCTAAAATTATAAAACAAAAATGGTTGTTGTTACACTGGTAACTTTGCCAAGATAAGTACTTGCTAGTAATTTCAAAAGTACAACAATGACGTTTACAACAACATGACAGAAATATGTGTGTCTATGACTGTAAATGGACTATTTTTATTGATACATGTTAGAATATAACTATCTAAATAAATTAAATAGGCCTCTTATGGCATCCGGTGATTTGCAATTTAAGCTGTTATAACAGCGACCCGCTATTGTAACTTTTGGAATGCAAAAATCTCTTTGCCTGTTAAGCTGTTTAAATCAAGCACACACTTTAAATTGCCCAAATTCAGAAAATTACCCTCTTGTCAATCATCCTAAAGACTACAGACAATTCTCGCTATCGACAATTATATGGCGTTCGGCAATAGAGGGTGCTAGCATCACTGTGCGCATGTGTAGTTTTAACGGTGGTTCGACTTGTGTGACCAACTTATTTCCAGCTTCCATAGATAATACACAGGGACGTCTGTCAAATTCACAATTTTACTAAATAAGGTCAGAGTGTCGCAAATTTGCGTTATGATTTCATGTGACCTTTATAGGTACAGTACCACCAAAATTTGTTGGGTATATGCCACAAATTTTAAACCAGTCATTTATATGGGACTTTTCAATTCCCAACCCGTGTTAATGTATATAAAACTGGAAGTTTGCAGGGGCCCAAATTCTCTTGGACAGCGCACCCTCTACTGCTAAATGGTGGTGAATGACTAATTGTCGATAGCGAGAATACCAACCCCCCCTCCCCGTCATACACCAGAAATATCCAAGAAATTCCACCAGGACAATTCAGGAACCTTACCAAAAGGACTATTATCCAGGGAGGGGGTAATTGTCCTCGGGGGGGGGGGGAGATTGATGACCAGGGGTAAATGTCCTACAACTGTAATTGGCATATCCTGAAAATGCATCATGAATATTCACATCTCATATTATTCCGCTGGAGAATCAAAGCAAATCAGGTCGTTAACTTCGGCGCACGAAACGGGTGTGGTCGCAGGACTGAACAATGACGAGGCAGCACTCAGACCAAATCCAAGGGAACTCTGGGAAAAATACAATAGAATAGAGAGTGCTGTCATTGACTGCTGCCACTGTTCATGAAAAAGAAATGACTGAAGATGGATTGGAAGTTAAGGTAAACAGCATGATTAGTAGTCCTCAACATGGGGTAAATCCATTCTAGAATCAAGTAAACTCAGCAGGGATACTGCTGTGAATTGCAAAATGTTTTGTGTATGTAGCTTTCTGTGGGATTAATTTCTATCTGGGCACAAGAGTAATTCCATTCTAGTATATTCATGTTTGATTCCCCTAAAGTTAACAAAATTCAAGACAAATCCTTCCAGTCAAGGTTTACACTCCAGGTAGTTTAAACATTGGTATATGTCTATACTCATTTGGTTCTCGAGGCATTTTCATGTGTTCGCAATCATGTCATAGCCTTAAAGAGGCACTCCTGGGCCCTATTTCGACAAACTTCTCATTGATGTGAATAGGTTTTGTAATAAGCTACTGAAATTTTTGCTTCTGACTTGTGCTAAGCATATTTGCCAGTGTTTTTGCCATTTGTCATTCAAAATCAGTTTCATAAAATAGGTCCCATTTTATGTCTCTTCATTTTGTGTTTTTGATCTAATGGTAGTAATGTAGATTTTCCATGTATTTATAGTTTTGCTTAGGTTTGTTGTTGGAAAGCACATCATCACTACTCTAACTGTTGTTATCAATATCATTATTTCTCATTAAAACGAAATATTACTGGCAATTTTTTCACAAGTGTACTTTCTGTTATGGAAGGTGGATTACGAAAATGAATTAAAACATTGCAAAATGCAAACTTGCCAACCCTAAAACATAAGAAATAGGGATAAAATGGGGTGAAAATTTGAAAAACAGGGACATGATCAGACACACGGATAAAAAGCATGTTTTTTGGCCAAAAATATGGACAGTTGGCAAGTCTGAAAATGTATCACCGACACACCAACATATTTTTCAGAGATAGGTCAATTTCTTTACCTTCCTTGTTTTCCTGAGTTGCGGACTGCACAATCCCGATAGTAGCGTGTTAGTACTGTTGTTGAGGGCCTTGCTTCGTGTCGTAGCACAGGGAGAAAACACATCCTTAGGTTTCACTGACGAGCGTCTTGGCCCTGGGAGTAGGGAATCAAAGATGGATTCAAAATCACAATCAACAAATCATATTATATGTCATATTATATGACAGTAAGGTTCGCTTCAGATTCCAAAGGGTTCATCAATAATATATTACAGTGGTGAAGGGGCTTATTGGATGGAAGGTTTAACCAGGAGATAGGGTCACATTGTAATGGATTGACCAGATAAAGGTCAAATATAGAGAGTTTTGATCAGGAGATGGGGATCACATTGTAATGGACTGACCAGATAAAGGTCAAATATAGAGAGTTTTGATCAGGAGATGGGGATCACATTGTAATGGACTGACCAGATACAGGTCAAATATAGAGAGTTTTGATCAGGAGATGGGGATCACATTGTAATGGACTGACCAGATAAAGGTCAAATATAGAGAGTTTTGATCAGGAGATGGGGATCACATTGTAATGGACTGACCAGATAAAGGTCAAATATAGAGAGTTTTGATCAGGAGATGGGGATCACATTGTAATGGACTGACCAGATAAAGGTCAAATATAGAGAGTTTTGATCAGGAGATGGGGATCACATTGTAATGGACTGACCAGATACAGGTCAAATATAGAGAGTTTTGATCAGGAGATGGGGATCACATTGTAATGGACTGACCAGATAAAGGTCAAATATAGAGAGTTTTGATCAGGAGATGGGGAGTCACATTGTAATGGACTGACCAGATACAGGTCAAATATAGAGAGTTTTGATCAGGAGATGGGGATCACATTGTAATGGACTGACCAGATAAAGGTCAAATATAGAGAGTTTTGATCAGGAGATGGGGATCACATTGTAGGAGGTTTGACCAGGAGATAGGGTCTCATTCTGAGAGGTTTGACAAGAAATGGAGTAACATTATGAGGGGTTTGATCAGATGAGGTCACATTTTAATTCTAAGAGATTTGACAAGGAGTTGGGGTCATTTTGCAGGAGGTTTGACGAGAAGATGAGTCACATTCTGATGGGTTTGAACAGATGAGATCACATTACGACACTAACAGGTTTGACCACACTGGGTCAAATTCTGTGAGGTCTGACTATGAGATGGGGTCACATTGGAGGTTTGACCAGAATGATGGGGTCATATTCTCAGAAGGTTTGACCAGGAGATGGGGGTCAACATTCTGATGGGTTTGATCAGACGAGGTCACATTTTCATTCTGAGAGCTTCTACCAGGAGATGGGTTCATTTTGTATGAGGGCTTGACCAGGAGATTGGGTCACAATCACATTCTGATGGATTTAAACAGATGAAGTCAAATTTTTGATAATTTTGACCAGATATGATCAAATTCCGAGAGATTTGACCAGGAGATAGGGTCACATTTTGATAGGTTTAAATAGATGACGTCACAGTTTGGCAGGTTTGACCAGATGGTGTCAAATTCTGTGAGATTTTACCATGAGATGGGTCACATTGTAGGTTTTACCAAGAAATGGGGTCACATTCCAAAAGGTTTAACCAGGAGATGTAGTGACATTCTTACTCGGGTTCTTCTTGGGCGAGTGCACTCCGAGTTGCTCCAGCTGGGTCTCTGGTTCAGTCACCATCAGTTCCTCTGCTTGTTCATTCAGACTGATGACAGGAGCACAGGGCTGGAGATACAGGGTTAGATCAACCTGCAATTAAAGAGCATTGACATGATTGGGAGAAGTAAAAATAGAACCAATATGAGTTGAAACACCAATAGCTAGAGTGTAATAATTTGGGCTGGAAGGACTTGCTTTGAATCTGTTTCTTCAGAAGAAACATGCATTAATTTACTATCTAGAATTGAATTAATCTCCGGCACTGATAGAAAACTTGCAGGTATATGTTTACATGATGACATAAATGGTACCCTGGGGTACCAAATAGAAATCCGCCATTTTGTTGAATTATTTTTTTTTTTAGCTGTATACCCTGGAATACACACAATGTGAAAAAGTTATGTTTAAAGTGTGGAAATAACAATTTTAGCTTCATTTTCACCCAAATTTGCGTAAGTTTATGTCTTTTTGTTGCGCACTTGTGCAGCCTCTGCATCATTGATCTCGGTGATTTTAATCGAAGAAAATATATTTTTGGGCACACGAGGGTGCTACACAAAGCGGTACACCAGGGTACAATGGTACCCCGGGGTAACATGTGGTGCATCACTTTTAGCCTCGTTTGACCTACATACATGACCAATTAAGAATGGGGTCCATATAAAACCTGCCATTCACTAGAGTGCGGACAAGATGTGATATTCGTAAATCCGCAAACTATTCGCATATTCTTGAAAGATTCCATTCACTGTCTTTATCATTCCTAAATACTTTTTTAGCATTTCTGCACTCTTGGAGCAAAACTTCAGCGTCCACTTTTTGCTCAAGACCAAAATTTGAATGCGGAAATGAACTTCCTCACCCCAGCCCTTCGGCAACTTGTCTTCATTGTTATGAAGACATTGGCAGGATGTCCCGCCTTTCTGTAACACTTCCGTCTCTTCCACAGACACTGCAGAAAGCCACTGCAGTGCAGGTTACTTAGCAAAAAGCAAAGAAACTCTGATTGTTTCAGGAAAGTGCAAAGCAGATGCAGATAATGCGCAAAGCCGCTACGGTCATTTGCGGTCAAGACACAGAAGGGTCAGCAGGTTCCACTGCACTTCGTGCCCTTCCCAATTGATTCCTAGGACACACCCAGGTAAGTCTGCAGTTAACCCGTTGGAGACGATTTGTTTTCATTATAAAACGCATTTTCCATAGAACCCAACACGAGTTAACTCCTACTTAGTCTCCAACGGTTTAATATCCAGAAAATTGTAATGTTCTGGGAAACAATGACTTTCACACCTTCTTGTTGCGTCTGATATGGAAAGAATGCCAAAGTGACACAATGTGCTTCCTCAACCCTTCCAAATCTTGTCATTGCTCTAGTGGATGCCAGCCCTAAGGTATCTACCCTCTAAGTTTGATTACAAATTGGTGGATGGTTAAACAGTTACCTACCCCAGTAGAAACTTGCAGGTAAATTTTAACATGCGACCTACATTCATGACCCTTGAACCCAAACATTGAGGTCCCAACCACCCTAGTTTGCAAACAGGCAAATGGTTGCAAAGTTATTAAAGTTTCATAAGTGTTGCAGACAGACAAATGGTGCCAATATCAGGAACCCTGGTCTCACTCCACCTCGGTGAGTCAACAAAATCCAGCCTGTCGAAGTGAACGAACACAACAGCAAAAAACTAGAAATATCACTGATGGTGATTATGCCCCCGCCCCATCAAGTTCTTGACTTATTAACATAATAATATGCCATTACCATGGCAATGCAGTTTTGAATGCATTCAAAAAAAGTGTCTTGCACATCTTCACCCCCAGACCAATGATTGTGCAATATCTCATGAGCATTGGTAAAAAACTGAGGAAGTAGTTCGATCTGCAAGATTTTTACCAAATTTATTGTCATAATATGCCATCACCATGGCAACACAGTTTCCGACACGTGAAAAATGAGTCTTGCACATCTTTACTCCAAGACCAATGTGTGTGCCAAATTTCTTGAGTATTGGTTGAAAACTGAGGAAGTAGTTTGATCCACAAGACTTGCAACAGACGGACAGACGGACCGCCCACCTAACTGTATTTATACCCCCTTCAAAACTTTGTTTGGCAGGGATATAACAAACAAACCGATATGTGTACCTCATTTTCTTTGTTGACCTCATCAGCCATTGGTGATTGCATAGGTTGTGGCGTAGTTGCCTCGTGGTTCTCTGCCGGCGTCCTGGCCGGTGTACGCCTCGCTGGCGTCGTCCTCTTCTTGTCGCTGAGGACCAGCTTGCTGATCTCGCCGCACAGCTTCGTGCGCAGGGAACGGCGGGGCTCTAGGGGCGAGAAGAGCTGTGACACGGGCGTGGTGGCCATTTTGGGGGTGGCCATTTTGGGGGTGGCTGGGCGGGACGTGCGGGCCACCGGAGTGGTATGTCTGGACGTCCTGAAAGGTGAACCAGCTGTGAGAGGAATGTTGAAATGAAAATATGATTGGGAGAAGTAAAAAATGCCTCAAGAATCAAACTGGTCGAAACATATACCAATATATACACCAACCAATATATACACCAACCAATATATACACCAGATGGAGTGTATCTCCTGGCTCGTTGGATTTGTCTTGAATTTTTTTACTGTGGAGGAACAATCACTCATCAACCAGTATTGAATTTTTATGGTGCCTTAACAGAAAAGCTACGCAACAAATTCACCAGTCAATTTGAGTACTGATGATTGTTCAAAAACTAATCAACATTTGGGCATAAAATTTAAGCAGCAGAAGCCTTGAACAGTGAACTTGATTGGACAGTAGTTTTATCCTAAAATGAGGACTTCACCTAATCATGTCACTGCCCTATAACTCGATTATGACATCAGTAAGATATGTTATCTGTAATTATTTTGTGACTGTTTCATTTTGCATTGTCATCTCATCTCGGGTATTATTATTATTATTTTTTTTTTTTGGTGTGTATTTTTTAAATTGGATTTTGGACAGGGAAAAAAATAAAATTTTCTTTTCGGGGGCTACTTTCCAGATATTCTTTTGTATTGACCCTATGGTAATTTTCGGGGGCTCTTTTACACATTTCGGGGGCTCTTTTGGCCATTTCGGGGGCTAAATCGCCCCGAGCCCCCGTGTATTTTTTCCCCTGATTTTGGAATTGAAAGGGCAAAGGTCAAAGGTAACAAGCCCAAATCAGACAAAATGTTATAAGTTTATCCATGATTTATACTGCATACTTGACTCAAGTTACATTGAAATCTGATAAGCCATTCTGGAATTATCATAACGAACCCAAATCAGACATGTATGAGGCCTTGTGACCTTTGACCTTTCAACTCCAAAACCTAATCAATTTATTTTCCCAGTATATTTCATAACCTGGTCCAGTTTCATTCAAATCTGATCACTGGTTCTTAAAGATTGGGTTCAGGATTTGCAAGTCCATCACTTCCCTTCATATCATTACCAAACCGTAGTTAAGTACTTACAAATGGTGTGTTGAAAGTTTAAGATCCATATGTCATGAACTTATTGTTTGAGAAAAACTAATAACAATATGCTACCAGAATATTATTTCCGTGAGTTCAAATTTTGCTCAGATAGGCGTTCACATTATCCGTTGAGCACTGCGGTCAGTGGTGAGTATAGCTGGCTGTGACAGACCGCGTCAGACACCACGAACGGAATTGTCGTAAAATTGCTGACTGTTGCGGTTCAAATTTTGAAGTTTAACTGTCCAGATTTTCACTAAAACTACATAGTCTACCCAAAGGTTTTATCAGAGGTGTTTATTTATAATCATCTTTACATTGTGAATGATTTTAGCTGATTTCATTCATTTTGCCGTTTTTTTTGGTCCTACCTTCACAATGCATGGGGACGTTCTTCCGGGCGGGGCTCTCGACCTTGAAGAACCCGCCCTCAAAGACGACCTTCTCAGCCTCCGCCTGGCGTGTGGCCTTGGCCTTCATGGCAGCCTTCGCCGCCATCAGGCGCTCCCGGGCCGCATTACGGCTGGCGGCGGCAGCGGAATTGGTAGACTTCTTGCCGGCCACTGGCTTCTTCTTCTGTAAAAGCAAATATTAAATAAATAAACATCCCCAGTCATTGAGGAAAATGAGATTGTAGAGCAGGGATTCTCAATAAGTATTGTTGAAGCCCCAGAAGCTTTCAAATATGAGGCCTTTTTATGTGGCCCAGAATTTGTATAATTATATCAGCAACAGATATATAAATTCAAAAAAGGCAACAAATTATTTTTTCTCATAGCGGTTTGTATGCGTCACTTTGCAAGGCCCAATACGCTACAAGTGGTGCGTCACTATTTGAAAATCTCTGATGTAGTGTCCTCTCTTTGCATTATTGAATTCCAACACAGGTATAACCTCACTACAGACAAACAATGGCAGTGACAAAACAGCTTTGTTTCCCATTTGGGGACTAATCAAAAAAATTTTTTGGGGTAAGATGGACAAAGACAGACAAAAGTTTAAAGCTACATTGACAAATAACAAAAACCTTGTAAATGCAGAAAACAAATCAAAGCCCCCATAATGCCCAGCACATGTATTGTATGTGTGTGTGTGTGTGAGAGGCTGAGGAGGGGGAGGGGCTTTCCAATGATATCGATTATATTCAAAATTTGTTTATTAGTTGGAAAATTGACAAACAATTATGTCTGGTGTAGGGTTGCAAAGGGTTGGAAACTTTCTGGGAGTTTTGGAAACTTTCCATGGAAAGTTTGGGAATTTTCAATGGGCTGGGAATTTTCATTTTTGTCAAATAAATGGAAAATTATTTATTTTTGAAAAAAATTCATCAGTACCCTGTTGTACAGCACTTCTTCACATGAATACAATAGTTTTACCTCTCCTTTAGCTTGCCTGGGCCTTTCACGAAGATAAATGAGCCCAAATGAGAGAACACACACATTACACATATGTGGATGAGAGATACACTGCAGTCTGAATGATGTTATTTGATCCTAATTGTAACATAAAATGTGTGCAGTGGATGTACGTGAAGAGAAAAATTTTGCTGAAATGTCTATTTCAATGAGTGGACTTGTCCATCTTATTGCCACTTAATTCACGTTTGAGTAAGGGTTGGATTCTACTTTCACATCAGGTTGACATATATCAGAAGGTATATTTGGCTGGTTGAGCAGATAGTACATGCATGTATATTGCAAACAAAGCTAAGTTACAAGTCGAGTAAGGTGTATGTTTTCATGATTTTAACTGAATAAACAAACATAAATCAGTGTTTGATTTTACATTGTATCATCTTTTCACTTCTTTGTGTTAACTTACAGTAAATGTTTTGATATCATGACATGTTTTATAATAGATGAATGATCGTTTGAATTTTTACATTCAAATGCCACATAAACGAATATATTCAAAGTTTCCGAAAGTTGCCGAAAATTCCCAATATTTCCGGAAAATTTCCAAAAATTCCCATGGAATTTTCCGTTATGAAAATTCTCGGGAATTTTGCAACCCTAGTCTGGTGTTTCACAATGTGAAAGTTGGACATAAATTTAATAGCATTACCTTAATGATTTTTGGCTTGTTGATAAATTTCTCTTCTCTCTTCCAGCCACTAGCCTTTAATTTGTCAAGGTCCTTGAAGAGGGCATCAACATCTTCCACCTGAAAAAAAAATTGAAACAAAAAATGACTAAAAATGTATGATTAACCCTAAAAGGCCTGAGGAGGGGAAATCCACCCCCTCCCCCTGATGTTTTGTGTATTATGTCTGCTATGTAAAGCAGTTGCCACAGTGTTTCATGACTTTTTTCTTTCAAATCTTGCGCATCTTTTGAGCCCAAATTCGCAACATCCAGACACGTTGCTCCAAAGCTACCCAACATTACATATTTACATGTAATTTCAATGGAAATTGTAAATTTTATCCAACATTCATAAATGTACAAATGTGGTGGATAACAGGGCAGAAATTTCCTTTTGACCATTTTCATTCCAACTTGATACAGATATTGATTGAGTCACAAATAAACAGTCATGTTTGTTGTTCAAGATATGGCCACATTCTAATAGAAATACACTTCATGTCATGGGTGGGGGGGGGGGGGACTAATCATACAAATGTATAATTCTCGTTATTCAAAATATGGTGCGCAGCCAGCAATAGAGCAAGAACCAGCAAAATGCGTTAAGCATTGTGAGTATTTTGTGAATACCAAAAGTAGCATTACATTGACCATGTTGTTATGCAATGTGTTATTCAGACACTTCCAAGTTCAAAAACTTGGAGAAATACCCATGGATAAGGGAAATAAAATGTGTCTGGCCACGTAATGGCACCACTTCACATTTGCCCCACGATATCTCTACTAGTTCTACTGTACTGCGCAAGGAGCACCTTTATGCTAGGTTCACACTGCCGATCTGCCAACTCGATCAAGCCTAATCAAGCCAAATGTTGTCCTTTTCGGTCAAGTTCAGCCGGTAATCGGACTCAATCTACCATGATTGGCGGCCGTCTGCCTTGATCGACATCGTTCTGGTTACCTACTTGAATATTTTAAACATGCCAAAAACATTCGAGTAGGGAGCCAGAACGTTGTCGATCACCCCGATCAAGGTAGATTGACCCCGATCACCTTGCCGAGCATGACCGACCAGGCCCAATATTGGTCTGATCGGGCCTGATCGAGTTGACAGATCGGCAGTGTGAACCTAGCATTATCCGTTAAAAATGTCATCAAATTTTCACTTTTATTTTGCCTCTCTTGTCATCCATCTTGTAAGCACCACGTACGTAATACACGGTTCCTGATACTGTGCACCAGGGATGCAGTCAAGACCGCTAGAAAACTATTTTACCCATAGCCTTTGTACATGTGACTCGGTCCAAGGCCAAGGCCAAGGCCGGCAAAATGTGGCCTCGACTCCATCTCTGCTGTGTATGTATGTATGTATCAGCATACAGGGTTCCCAGCATTTCAAGAAAATAAAATTCCCTGATTTTTCCCTGATGAAGTCTCAAAATTCCATAATTATTTCAACTCATTTCCATTTTCACGTTTTCTATGTTGTTGCAGTGAACTATTTGCAGTACAAAACAAATTTTTGGACCAATCAAAATTCCCTAACTATTCCCTGATTTGTGGCATTTTTATCAAATTCCCTGACTGGAAAAAAGTAAAATAATTTTCCCTGATTGGCTGGCAACCCTGAGCATAGGATATCGACTGAAGAGATATTTACAGGATTATCTGGACTAAACACTGAGGGTGCACCATATTTGGAATACCGAGAATTGTCCGAGGGGTAGTAGTCCTCAAACTGTTTCCAGTAATTACCTGGTAATAGATCATCTCCCAGAAGCCATCAAGATCGGAGACATGGGTGGCTTTCTCTCCGAGACCGAACTCGCAGTTCTCGATGAGACCCGAGAACTGTTTGAATCGCTGGTTCATCAGTAGCTTGGCCTTGCCAATGGTGCTCCGGATCTCACCACAAACTGACGGTACGGAAAAAAAAGTGTTGACTTTTTTTTTACAACAATGCTTTGAAGTTTGTATTGATTTACTGATTTCTAGCTTGTACGCATAGCCCTAAAGACTGTGTTTTTATTATTTGCACACCAAACCATTTTTCGATCACATTTGACCAGCTGAAGGTAGATAAAAATGCAGTGTTCAAAAGTTTGGATTCATACGTTGTTAAGTTTTTGAAATATAAACAATACAGCATTTGAAACATGGGCCGTTGCTCAAATTGTATTTTGTAACAGAAGTCTAGGTTTCAGACACTGGATGTAGCTTTCACCCACTAATTTTGAATTTGGTAGAGTCCAACTGTAGCAACGGTAAAACATTTTGCTCGACAATCATCCAACTGAACTGGAGTTTTTGACCTGGTAAGCTTTGATCAGCACATATTCAGTTGATACATGAATCAGGTCTTGTTGTCACACTAGTTTTAATGGTTGTATAAAATTTAAATTTAGTGAGCGACGAGTCACAACATTACGTGATGCATTACGTTTGAATTTTGTCAGCGTTTATTTTGATGAAACCTGATTTTTGGGGGCGCAAAGGTTTTTGTGAGAGGTGATGATTTATGTCAATCTTTATATCGTAATGATTTTACAGTTCGGCCTCGATTATATGGCCATCTCTTAACCGGAGCTCTCTATTATCCGGACGATGGACTTATCAGTCATTGCCTGTAAGTGATACACCTTTATCAGAAGTGTACACAGAAATGTGCTGAGTATCAAGTGAACAATAAATAAAGTGTCACCTTGTGTGGTCTGTTGCAATTTGCACATGGTGTGTGGGTTGTTTTTCCTATAAGTTGGGACATATATTACCTCCCCTAGGGCTACAGTGCCATGTTTGTACATTATCTCTCTTATCCAGCCATATCACTTATCCGGATGGCTGCTGGTCCCAACGTGGCTGGTTAATTGAGGTCGAACTGTAGTTTATTTTGACGATCAGTTCATTTTGGGGTGTGCAAATCATGAAAATTATTTTTAAACCAACAGATAATAGTTAAATCTCAAAAGTCATTTATTTATTTATTTTTTTCAGAAATGTACCTTCTTCAGAGATCTCCTCAGTCGTCATGGTGCTCTCCCACGTGTCACACAAACTCAGCAACCGTGCTGTCTCCGTGGTAACAAGATTCTTGAAGTAGTTGACGTCCTTTTCTGGTTCTGCTGGAGCTTGATTGGCAGTGGTTGGAGTCTCATTGCTGATCATGAAACATAAGAGAATTTGAAAAAAAGGAAATAAATTAATGATTAAACAAATAAATGAATGAAACAAAAACTTTGATTCAGATCAAAATTGTTTATTACTGGCCAATCATATTACAGGTATTAGCCCTCATTTGCAAGCTCACAACATTTAAATCAGGAAGACATAGCTCCAATGTGAGTTGAAGAGACAAGTTAAACAGAAACATATCGTTTGCCACGAGTATGCCATTTATGAAAGAAATCAATACTTTTAAAATAATTTTCTAAAACCATTATCCCTACAGCGATTCCATTTGATTTAAATACAATGAGATGATTTACACACAAAATGTCACTCAATTTTTCATTTTCTCCAAAGAAGCAATTCCTGTATGTTTGTGCTCTATGTATGTCAGGGTTCGTACACTTGCACATTTTCAAAATTCCCTGACTTTTCCATGACTTTCCAGAGCAGAAACTCTAATTCCATGACCATTTTTACATATTTGAAGCGTGTAAAAATACATCATTGCATTACTAGCGAGCTTCCCAATCAAGATCTTTTTTTTTAAATGTGTTGAATAAATGATTTCCTTGACTTTGCAGAAGAAAATGATGAATTCCCTGATTTTCCCTGATCTTTTGCTTCTAGAAAAAGTATTTTCAAATTCCCTGACTTTCCAGAAATTTCCTGACCTGTATGAACCCTGGTATCTTGATACCATCATTTATTTGGCATGTTTTCTTATGCAAAAAAGGTTAGCTTCAGGTACAAACCTTCAAGAAAATGAAAATTTACAAAAACGAGGGTTGCTCACAGCAATGCCGTAATGTTGCCAATTTTATAGTGATTTTGGAATTTGAACACTTCATGTTTATATTCCTACTTCTCGACTGATTTTCTCAAACTTTTACAATCTGTCCCTCTGATTTTTCTATTCAAAGCAACTATCCACTCGCTCTCAGTCTGGAATTGCACTTTAAAATAGAGAATCAGTACATCTTGCTTACATTTCAACATCTGTCGTGGTTGATTCTGGTGCTGGAACGACTTCCGCAACAGGTTTGGAATCTGTCTCTTCCGTCACCATCTCAATGGCAGCCACATTGGCATTATCTTTGGCTTTGGACGTCTCCACCTCCTCCGCCTTGCCCTCAGTCTCCATTTCGGTAGAGCTGTCGGTTTGTTGGCGAGTGTCTTCTTTTGTCTCGGCTGTAATATATAACATGACAAACTTGATGTTTCTCATTCATTTTCACATTTTTTTAAAATTCAAGTTTATCATTGTTTAAGGCATTATTAACCAATCTTTACAGTTCAAACAAAGTGATAGCCATAATGTGTCTTGCCTTATTTGCATGCACTTATTCTAGCAAATTAATTCTTATTGTTGACCTCATTTGAACTCTGACCCCAATATAACACTGAAGGCCCTGCAGGGCATCTACCCTCCAAGTTTGGTTACAAACTAATGGTTAAAAAGTTACCAACCCTAGTAGAAACTTGCATAAATATCTGAACATTTGACCTCATATGACCTTTGACCTATATACACTTCCATCAAATTGGGTGGGGTATGGGGGGGGGGGCCTTGACCCCCCAAAATTTAATTTGATCAAGGTACAGAGAGGCTTTTATTAATGAATTTTCATTTCTGACCCCAAAATGATTTGTCTTATTATGCCACTCTCTACATACATGACCTTTTACTCCCTAATAATATTTATGTCCCTGTAAGGCATCTATAACCAAGATTGCTTACAAAGGGACGAATGGTCCTTACAGATAAACAGATGCCAGACGGAAACCGCTGAGGATCCTTTAGTCGCGCTCCACCTCTGTGGCTCGACAAATACCTGTTAAACAAGGGAAAACTGCCGGGCTTGCTTTCAAAATGCTTCAAAACTGATCTATCAAATTTTCATGATACAATTTCGCTGATATCAATATCACAACATTATCTTCTTGACAGAGCCTACTTCATCAGAATTGGGAAGTAATATTTACTGTTATCTTCCATGGCTTCCACTTCCATTTCAGGAGCAGTCGTTTTATTATCATCATCAGGACTGGCTTTGGGCATCTCTGTGGTTGTTTGCTCGATGAGGGGAATGTTGCTAGCACCGTTGACAGGATTTGTAATGTTGAACGTAGCACCGGTTGAGAAATCCATCACTGGTATTGGACCAGCATCTGAACGTAACAAGAAAAGCAAAAGAAGGAAACATTACAGGTTGTGTCCGTGATTTGCACACCTCAAAATGAATTTATCAACCAAATAAGCTGATATAATTTATGATGTCAAATTTCACATGAATCTCCACCTCTCACAAAAGCATGGTGGGGGGTGGGGTGGGGTAAGGGCACTGTCTTTACAAGTTGAACACCCCGCTCGTGTATGGACTTTCAAAATGGAACCTGAACAAGTAATTATCCTTCGCTCTTAAAATACCCTAAACTAGAGCAATTCGGCTGAGCGCAGCCGATGGGGTATGCCTCCGCACCCCCGTCTAATTCCAAACTTTAAAGGTATTGGATAACATTTACCACAGTTTAAAAAAATCTGAGCCGCATGATTCCCCATACTACCAGTTTCTTTGATGAGGTCTAAAAATGAAGCCCTGAAAAAATTGTATTTCAAAATGATTATTTAGTGCTTTAAAAAAGTGAAAATCGTAAGTTGACCAGATTCACTTGCACATTTCCTCCCATAGACTTACTGTGCGTACACCTAGGTTAATAAAACTCGCCCCAAGTTTTATTGTTTATTCATGTATAACTTGCCATTGGCAGTGTAACTTTCCAAACTTTTGTATTGTAGGGTGTTTATTTGTCCATTTGAACACTACTATGTAGCTCAGATATCAAAGTTTGACAATTTTTTAAATTGAAGCTCCACAATGTTAGCCTATCACTTTAAATGGACGGGGCATCGTGACCTTTGACCGTTCAACTCTGAAATCTCATCCATGCCCCATAATACATACTTCACCCAAGTTATCCGAAAAGCCGTTCAAGTTATCGTGGTAAAGACACTAAGTATGGAGCCTTGTGACCTTCGACTTTTGACCTTTTAACCCTAAAATCTGATCAGTTCATTGGTACCTTATAATACATACTTAACCCAAGTAACATCAAAATCGGACCAGCCATTCTTAAGTTAACGTGGTAAAATGCAAAAATCAGACCTATTTTAGGCCCAGTGACCTTTGACCTTTCAGCTCCAAAATCTAATCAGTTTATTGGTGCCTCATAATACATACTTCACCCAAGTTATATGAAAATCCGACCAGTCGTTCTTAAGTTATTGTGGTAAAACAGAATAAATGTGTCATCAGCTAAAGTATTACAAACCACAGACTGTACAGAAAGTGCAGCAGGTCTTACACAAGTGACTCTTTATTTATTGTTCCCCCCATACCCAGCAGGTCCCTGTGTTCATGATAACACTTATGTTAAAGGTGTCTCAATAACTGCCAGTGACTGGAAGGCTATTGTGTGGATAATAGAGGGATCCAGTACAGTGAAGGCTGGACAAATGAGGTCAGAGTGTACCTGCTGATAAGAATTTGAAAATGGAAAAGTTATATTGACTTGCCTTTTTCAGACTGTTGTAGTTTCTTGCATGCGAGTCGTGTAGAATAGGGAGTCGAACATCTATTGCATATCAAACAAAAAAATGAATATCAATGATTAATTCAGTGAAAATAAAGGCAATATCGATGAGTATTATAGCTACCTCATTTATTCTTCTATTTATTCACCATTCATTCATAATTTTATTTTTCATGTACTACAGCCATATAGTCTGATGTGCACAAGAATTACAATATGTACAACAGTGCTTGAACACTAGCATTTGTCCGCTTGCCTAAAGCAAGTAAGATTTCATGTCGGGCAAGTAAAGTTAGCAGTCAAAACAAAATCGCGTATTCAAATTTTTTTTTTCCATATCCCCTTCATACTAATTCTCACAAAAGGCCATGTGTCTCAAGTTGGGGACCTCTTTCGTGACGCATGTGAAATTTTACCAAAACATGTCTTTCCACGTGTATGATGCAATAGTATGAAAAGTATAGCTCTAACCCTAGTAAAACTATACATTTTTAAAAAGGTTATTATCCACAGAATCCAAAAATGGCATCATTTCTGTGGTAGGTCTAAGCTCTGAATTTTCACAAACCAAAGAATGGGAATTTTTTGTTAAAAAAGTAATCTGTTTCGGATGTCTAAATTATCAATGGATTACATCCTATGTGCATATAAATACCAGAATTGAACTCCTTAAGACAAGACCTTTCCAAGCATATATAGTTTAATAGGGGTTTTCTTTCATCTTCATACCAAAAAATCTTGATGAAAATTCAATAACTTGACTTTCAAGTAATCAGCCGAAACTGTTACATTGCTGCTTAGATTAATTAATCAATTAATTAATTTATGTGAATATATTTTACTTAAATAAATCGTAATCATGCAGCTATGTCTAGTTACGTTTAAAGAATTCCCAACAATTTGGAAACCCTGCACATCCTGTCAACTCCCTGGTTCTGTAGAGCAATAAATTTGGACCCACATGCATGAATGTATGATTCACATAGCACACTTACAAGAACCTTTATTATATTTTTATTGTCCTTAATTAGCCATTAACTTCAAAACAAAGTTATAATACATGCATATTTTTCTCTTTTACAGCTATAATAACAAATAATATCAAGCAAAATTAGAGTATTCAGAATATATAAGACACAGTTTGAAGATTCTATTGAGAAATTCCAGTATCTTAACTGCGTTTGATAATTTGGCTAAAATACGACCTAATTAGCTAATTAACCAAATTAATTAGAAGTCTGTTTCTGAAATGTATTCATTATGATAGTATGTCAAATTACCAATCAAATGATACCTAATTCACATGGATTGGTACTTCCTACACTATTTTCCAACAGGTTTTAAATTTTGTAGTACTCTTTTCGTGGATTCTCCATAGACTTTCTATTGTACCGTGTCATGCAGCTCCGTGTCCGCAGCTCCTCCACCCTCCACCCTCGTTAACTAAATTGCTTGTAGAATTCATTAGCATTGATGGATAAACCTGATCTTGGTATCATATGAAAGAAGAATAAATAAGCTTTCTAAACATCCCAAATAAAGGGTGTTATCGTTTAATTTCACAATGGAATCACCTGAACTCTACAAAATTTGAAGAAAAATGTCACGCCTCCACCCTATTAGGGGTCCCAACTTGAGACACATGGCCAAAAATCCATCAAATATTGTTAGAGTTATTGAATGGAAACCAGACTTACAAATGGACGGACAGTGGGGTTACTATATTCCCCTCTGACTTTGTTGGGCGAGGGGATAAAAGAAAAAAATTGCGACCTCCCAGCCTTAATGATTTGTTACTCCAATACAACTTCTTCTTTTTTTCTGATCTATTTGTTCTGCCCTAATGGTACCAAACACCTTTTCTTTTAAATCTGTCATAATAATTTAGTTGGTAGGTTATCCGCCTCTCGACCGGGCTATTGCAAATTCGACTTGTGGTTGAGTCATACCAAAGACCATTAAAAAACTGGTACCTACTGCCTCTAGCCTGAAGCTCGGATATCTAGATGGGGTAAGGAGTTAACGCATGAGAACAACTAAGGACTAACCCCCTGTTATAGTCAAACTGCCTTGTACAGCCATGTTGCTCAGGGTTACAAAAATGGAGATAGTCACTGCCCCCCAAGACAAAAGGGCATAACTGACATTTTTTTTCAAAATTGAGTTATAGTCTAGGGGACTCAGTACATCATGTTAAACATGCAGAACAAGAAAATATTATATAGAAGTGTCCCTTTGTTTGATAATTCGCTTGTTAAAAGGACACTGAGAAGGGCTTTACGTGTTGAACAAAATATATTTTGCTCAATATCTCCAAAACACCAAAATGTCAGTTATGCTCTTTTGTCATGGGGGGGGGGGGGGGCAGTATAGGAGTGGAACAGGTTTAACTTTAATTAGCAATATATTTCTACAAACCGGCGTTGAGCAGGAGGAAACATGAAATTTGATGCGCTGATTGGACTGAGAGGCGTAAATGGAATGTCGGGCAGATCCATCACCATGGTAAATTGGAAACCGCTTGGCGCAAACGTCTCTGTCAGCAGCGAGCCTCCACGTTCACTGGTCACGTTGAGTGATGCATCTGAAACACAAAAGAAAGCAAATAAAGAAAACAAATAAATGATGCCATTAAAAATTTGATTTCCTTATAGGGGAATTCCAGTCTGAAACCAAAATATTTTGAATAAAAATAGAAAGTGTAGAGGAATAGATTGGTAAAAAACTGAAAATTACAAGTTAAAAAAAAATGTTTAAAAAGAGGAATTGATTCAAATTCTTGATTCTAAAATCATCCCGTTTTCCATTTTATAGCGGTTGATATGATCTGATATGATATTGACATTTATTATCCAATTGGAAATTTGATCACTGGTTTACAAAGATACAATACGACGAATACATTATCATTTCAGATATTTGACATTAAACATGTGACTTATGAACAAACGAGAAACAAAGAAAAACAAATTAACAATAATCTAGAAATTAAATTTTCTCATTATTATGTAGTAATTTGAGCATTAACAGTTTACACATTGCCAATATATTTCAATGTTGTTTTTGTAGGGCTAAATCAATATCAGTATTATTGCAATATTATTATTGCAAATTTTGGGTTGATTATTTTGAAGAAAAAAAATTAATTAACTTACTTTTAAAAATCTTATTCTTCATATACATTATTTTGAATACTTAAATCAATTGCCAACACTGAAAACTACATTCAGCAGCTGATTTAGGTTTATCAACTCATCAACTGCTTTCATTTCTAAAGTAAAAACAAATGGTATTCTGCCAAAAATAGTCCCTTTTCCTTTTTACAGCGGGCACCAAGGTTTGGGTTAATGATTATTTTTTTCTTAAAATTTAAATTGATTTACATATCTAAAAATCTGATTTCTTTCATTTTTTTTTTAAATACTGACCAAAAAAATACCAGCCCTGAAAATTACCTTTAACCACTGGTTTAGGTTCGTCAACCACATTCACTTCTGCAGTCACTTGTTTTGACATCCCTCCTTTCCCTTTCAGTTGTTTTGGTTTGGGTGGCTCCACCAGTTTGCCGGCGAGTCTAGCCGACTGCCTTGTACGAGGAGCAGCCACTTGAGGCACAGACTTTTTCGTTGGGGGCGCTGTTGATGCGGTGGAAGTGGGTCCACGTCGAGGTCGTTTTGTTGGAGCTGGCTCCTGTTGGTGCAATTACAAGCATGCATGTAAAAAAAATACTGCTACTTTCAATTACTAAACAGATCGCGCATTTAGTTTTTCTATGTGTACATATACACATAGAAAAATCAAATGCTTGATCTGTTTATTCATTACAGGTTCCTCCATGATTATATACAGAGAGTATACCACAAAACTGTGGAAAGTACCATACAGTACACTCTCTACTAGAGTGCTTTCATTTAACACGTATCCCTAACTGGTGGGCTTATAACTAAATAATGAGCTCAGAAGTTTCACTGTAGAGTGTGAAACTTTGAGCTTTGAGTAATAAAATGGAAGATTATAGGGGGTGATTGAGTTACTATTTTGTGAACCTGTGACTAAGAGTAACATCCTCCTCCCCTAGATGCAAATGGATCACTCTTCTCAACACTACAAGGGTAATGAAATGGAATATCTCACGAAGTTGATATAGGGATAATTGAGTTAATATTGTTACAAATTATGAACCTGTGATAGCTCCTCTTCCCCTTACTGCATCTGCCATCTTCTATTCCATTTAGCTTCAACAATTATGGACCTTTGAAATCTCAATTTACCCAATCCTCAGTATTCAAAATATGGTGCGACCTCAGCGTTTCGTTGAGATAGGCCGGAAAACAAGTCTTCTGTCATATGTATGCAAATGCACAGGGCCAGAAACTGGTGCTCCGTGGAGAGGAAAGTGAAATACAGCGGATGAAAGTGGAAGATTTGAAGAAATTTTAGTGGATAAAGGTGTTTCTAGCACATGCAGGAAAGATAAAGCAGGAAGTATAGAAGAACTGATAAAGAGATTACGGCACAAATATTAAGTGATTGAAAGGCAGTGTCATTACATGGCCAGACCCATTTGATGTCACTCATGATTTCTCTGAGTGCTCTTGGAAATGTGTGAGCAGCTTCACAAGTGAAATTGATGTTGACTTGTTGGAAATATGTGGGATAACTTGCTAAATTTTGACAATTCTCACATCTTAACACAGTAACCAATATGCACATCAAATAGCAACACAATCAATGTACTGTCACAAGTTCTTATTCCAGGTTTGGTATCAACAAAATACCCATAATGCTTTGTGCGTTTTGTCTAATCGATCTTGCTCTATCACTTGTGGAGCACCATATTTGGAATTGGAATGCTGAGAATTGTATCATTTTACTCACAAGACGGTGTTCTTCCATTCGACTTTGACAATTACAAACCTTTCAACACCTGAATGTACCCATCTAACCCACTAGATAGCTTACCATGGGTTTGATAGGTGCCCTTGTCCTAGAAGCTGTCTCCTTTGTTCCAGTTGCGCTGGCAAGTGCCCTAGTTGACGCCCTTGTGGTCCTACGGGCTGGGGCTGGGGCTGGTGCGGTCGCTACTGGCTTCTGATTAGTAAAAGTCAAACATAAAAAAACATCAAGATATCATACTTGACACTTTGCGTGCTGAATTGATTCTGAGGGGATAATAATGACAATTATTATTTTGATATAAAATTTTCTTTGACAAAAATTCACATAATCTGCAGAAAACTCTCATTGTTAATGTCCCTACACATTAATCCTTGTGTAATTTACTATTTTTGAAATTTCTTCAATTTTGTGACCTATATACTGTATTTCACTGTTGTTTTTTCAGTGAAATCAATGACAGACCATTGTCTAACCATTATTAACTGAGATTTAATTGCAGGAACCAGCAATATTACATGTATTTTAACAACCCTCTCCCTCCCTCCTCCCCTCATAGTGAATGGAACACTCTTCTCAATATTGTGAGAAGAATGAAATGTTACGGGGGTGATTTTGTTACTTACTGGTGCTGCACGCTTTGTCGCACTTCTGTCATTCCCGTTGCATGACCAGTACAGGTTGGTCTCAGCTCTGCGGTCTAGGGTCTTGGAAACTTTGAAAAGCTGTGAAAGTGAAAGTTACACACACACACACACAAATAAGATTAATAACAGTTTGTGCTTATTGAACGTTAAAAAAGAGCTTAATAATATGGTTAATTTTCTACCTTCAGCTGTATGTCAAAATCCTTTTATAGAAACCACCCTATATCCCTGGTAGGGGCATGGCATGTCCCCTTCACAGATTCCCACTCAGTCACCTTGATCCCTTGCCAAGTTCTAGGACTACTCCACCGAAGGACAATTCTCCCTGGGACGAATTCTACCTGACAATTTCCCTGAAGAACAGCTCCCCCTGAGGACCACTAACCCCTTACCCCCTCCCCCTTAGAACATCCCCTCAGAAACAATTCCCCCCTGAAGAGAACTCCCTGTGAGGACAACTCTCCCAAAAGGCAACTCCCCAGTTTTAAAATGTGAGTTGTCCGCAGGGGAGTTGTCCCTGGGGGAGATGTCTTCAAGGGGAGTTGTCCTCAAGGGGAGATGTCCTAAAGGAGAGTGGTCCTTCAGATTTGGTTGTCCTAGGGGGTAGCCATCTTCCAGGGGAGTTGTCAGGTGGGAGTGGTTTCCCTGGGGAGAGTTGTCCTGATACTTGACATGTCCCTTGCAAGCACCAATGTACAGTCCACCTCCTTTTCAATGTCCAATCATGGCAAGCAAGCATTTATTTATCCCAATACTTATACACCTATCAATTGTTAAGACGCGACCCCGCTGACCCGCGGGGAATGGTGCGTCATGGGTGGGTCATTTACCAACAATTTAATGACGCAGGGTACCATCATGGAAGCATTTGGTCCGTCACAGCATGGTGAATGGGGTGCGTCAGTTTGTATACGTTTAACCCTATTTTAACTGGGCTATTTCAGACCAGCTTTTTACTCGGGGGGGGGGGGGTCGAATTTGAACCCCCCTTCAGATCTCGGCTGCCGATCGCGCAAACGTCGTGGAAATTTGCATGCGCATAGAGCCGGATGTAAACTACATGACTGTATAGTAAAATTTTCAAAAAAAATATTTTTTATATTTTTTAAGTAATTAATTATGCAAATAAGTGCATGAAATTATGTTTTCGTCTATAACTCACTTACAATAGCTAGTAGAATACTGATTTTTGGCGAAAATATTCATTCTGACATTTCTCACAATTATCTACAAAAAAATTTGCCGAATTGGAATTAATTTCTTATGTATTTTATTGTTTTGTGAATTTCTTATGTATTTCTTTGTTTTTTCGACCTTTTGTTTTCTATTGTTTTTTTGATGAAATTTGTTGGGGACACTTTTGCAATCATAAACAGCATTAAATTAATTCATTTAAACCAGTAAAAGCAAAAATAATCATACATTTATCACTTCTGGCTGAAAACACAATTTCCATTGAGTTGTATACGAATTTAACGAAATCACGTTTTTGAGCGATTTTTGGGTTGACATGCATGTATAAAAAGTTGCGCAGCGTCGTAACAGTACGTCCAATTTTTGCGAAAATGGTCTCAAAAGATGCGCAAGACTTGAAAGTAAAAAGTCAGCGAGCGACGCGATCAAAAAATTTTGCGCGGCGGCATGGTCGCGAAATTCGTCGAGGGGGGGGGGGGTCACAGTCATTGTAAGAAAATGGTCCGTCATAGTCAAGACACACAGGTGCGTCATGGTATATGAAAATGCGACTCACGTTTGACAAGTGACACACCATTCCCGGGGGTCAAGGGGTGGCGTTTTACAATTGATAGGTGTAATTACTTACAGAGCCCTATTGTAAACCAGCTTTTTATCAATGTCAACTTCTTATCAATGTGCTGAATAGGTATATGCGTATAAATAAATAAATACCTCCGGCTTCTTTGTCTTGGCCAGTTCCCTCTTCTTCATCTCCTTCTCTGCTTTCCATTTCTGGAGTCGTTCTCGGCGAGACATCACTGTCTCCTGTCCTCCAGCCTGCTTGCTGGGCTTCTTGTCAGCGGCGCTGGTGGAGGGCTTGTTAGTTGACAACAGCTCTTTGGCCTGGCCTTTAGATGCAGCTGCTGCAATATTAGAATGGCAAAGTGGGATTTATAGATGTAGATCAAATGCATAAAAAAAACCATTGATTTTTACATTGTGATTTAATCACTGACTTTTGACAGATTATTGATTTTAAATAATAGAAAATTAATTAATTCAGAAGAAATTGGCTATGTGACAAAAAATGGTAGAACAAGTTAGACAAAAATTTGGATATTTTTGTTCCACTTTTTTTGCAAAAAATTAAAAGACAGAGGTTGAGGTGCTTTAAAGGGAAATGGCAAAGTTGAAGATAGTCCTCAATTTACGACACAATACTCCCAGAATCAAGAATACTGTTTAAAGTTTCTGTTGTGAAAATTTCATACTCTTTGTTGTACAATCAGAAAACGCTGTGATGGTTAAACTTGTTGTACAGCTTTCTATGGGATCAATTTCTATCAAGGTTGGAGTTTAATTCAATGCTGGTAAATTAATGCTTGTTTCTCCTCAAGTAAACAAATTCAAGACAAATCCATCCTGCCTGAACACTCTAGCCAGTGTTTACACATGTTTGAACTTCTCCTAATCATATCAAGCCATGTAATTTTCACGCAAGTACCTTTCTTTGTTGCCCTGGGCAAGGCTGCTGGTGGAGGCATCATCTGTGAACCAACCTCCTTGACCGGAGAGATGGAGATATCTTCCAGTCGTCGGTTGTCCATGAAGCTCTTGCCTCGGATGGCTCGCTGGTCGATGGAGCGTCTGTGCAGTCGTGCAAACTTGGAATCCACTGTGGACCCCTTCTTCTTGTAAAGGCCCGTCTTGTCCATTCTGAGTTTCTAACCTATGTGCGGTGATTCTGATTTTTCAAAAACAAACAGAGTGACCATACATGTATGATGTATCATATTTTTTTATGAAGACGATGGGACCAATTTTGCTGCATTAAGGATTTAAGAATGTTTTCCAAGTTCGGCTGCACAATGGTCAATGGAGCATCTTGTACACACCTGCCTTGTTTATTTTGTCAGAAAGGTCAAAGAGAGAGATCATAACCTACATGTACATGTAACATTATTCAGAATTAAAAGCCTGGGAAACAAATTTTGCTGATTAAGAATGCAAGTAGATTAGAATTTTAGTATAATTTTTACGTGCAGGTCTAGAAGAACAGCTAAAAATAACTTCTCTTTGTCTTCTTCTCTGGCTCTGCTTGCTTTCAATTTCATCATCTCCGACTCCAAATCTTCTTCTCAAGCACAAGCATGCAAAGTTCTCAGTCTATTCCTCTTTTTGGAAGGAGAAAAAGAAAAATAAGAAGAGAAACATCTTCTTAGATCTAACATTAACACTTATACCTAACAGTAATTGTTAGACAATTTACTTTAAGTTTTATTCGACCTCATTCCCTTTTCTATTTTTTTTTTTTTTTTCTATTTATAATATTTGACCTCATCTTCAGGCTCAACCAGCACCAGCCAGGATAGGTAGGATCATAGTCACAAGATGGCACTACTGCAGATGTCTCAAAAGAGTCAATGAGTACATTGACCCTGAATGTAAAATTCATACCACCTTATGTAAAAACAAAGTGGCATTTTAAAGGCATTTGTGGAGGTACAATTTTTTTGAAGCAAAGCCATTGGAGCTCACTGTTTCAAATTGGGCAGCAAGGCATAGACTACATGTAGATTCATTTCTAGACTCTACACGTAGTTGTAGAAGTCTTAACGTTATTTGTTTGGGTGACAATTTTGTACACACAAAACTTGGGGACATTGAACACAAGATTTTCACTCATTTCTCTGGGAATTCCTGAACATTTGTGAATATTTCATCATTGGATATGATAATTGCAATATTGAACTTCATTATTATGGCAACTTATAGATTAATTTTTAAGGAGTTATTTTTTTTTTTTTTTTTTTTTTTGGGGGGGGGGGTGAACCTCCAGGCTAGCCCTAGCCCACACATGGGGACAACTATACGTTTGTGTACAAACTTACAAAGTAATGAGTGGTTGTTTTCATGCAGTCATGGCACAAGAATGTGCTCTGAAATTCACCTTTCTAAACAAAATTATCCTGAAATATTGCTCCAAATGGATATTTTACCAATGACCTCAACATATAACTTGAAAATGATGGACTCATGTTACTGTGACTGAATGGGTCATGTAGCTATGTTTCCAGCTGCTAAATTTGCCACTTTTTGACCAAGTATCCCTCTTAAAATCCACTTATAATATCACAAATATTATTTCTGAATCTCCTATGACACTTTCATGGTCAGATTTATCATTTTCAAGTGCAGAAAATTACCGCCAATATCGTAAGTTAAGACTTGAAAATACGAACTCACATACACCATTTAACACATGTGGGACTGGTCAATCTCTAGTCGGCTAAACAGCCGAGTTTTTGGAGGTGGCTGTGATATATTTTCTGGTGATTTTAAACATTTTGCTTACCTTTCCTGCTACTCTCAGTCATTTTTTCACTGAATACTTTCCGCTATTTCTTCAATCCTTGCCACAATTTTCCGCGATGTTTATTTTTTTCTTGGACAAGTTATCAGGCCACACAGATGTCTCTATTGGTAGAACCTCCTTCAAAATCAAAACACTTTGCGACTCTAGATCCTGCACGCACCCGTTCATTTTGCGTCTTTGCAGAACGCATTTTGAGCAAATAATTGCCGATGTTTTGGCCAGCGTTTCCTCCGTAAAAACAGCCATTTATTTCATTTTCGTTTCAATACAGTTTTGGCATTTACTTAGGTTTGCTTTGCAAATTATTACTTGCCCGATTTGGGCAAGTATTTTTAGTTGACACTCCAAAATGCTTGCCCGACTGTGATGTTTACTTGCCCCGGGCCATCGGGCAAGCGGTTATGTCGCACCCTGCATAACGAGACGCCTAAGGTACTTATTTTATAATTATTTATCATTCGTGCGTAACTTATATCGTATAATTGTGAGTGATAACAGTCTGAAAAGATGAAATTCTGGGTCGGGCTTTGTCGTTTGCGTTTGACTGTACGTCGTCACACTAAGCTATGTACTGGGATCCAGTCTCTGTATATGGAGGTCAGTGGAGCCAAACAGTGTCTCAGCGTAGAAAGCATAAGTGCCACAAAACAACAACAACAACAACAGCGTAGAAAGTATAACTCAACCGGAGTAGTAAGAGACTGGAGCCTTTGGTCTATACAGGCGGGTGCTCTGGACTATGTCGTGGTCCTTTGTACATGTAGATCTATGAGGGGACTGACATGACTGACCTAACAAATGGCAAAAATACCGTTAAATGAGAAGTCCCCGAAGAAAACGGACAGACCCCGTCGGTCTAGGTGTGGCCTAGCCAGCCCCAGGATTACCTCAACGGCGCGTGCGGGCCTCATCGGTACCCATTTCCTTCTAGTGTATATGTGGAAGTTAAATTTGAAGTCAAATTCACGTCAGAGTTTTGCGTAACTTACCGCAGTCACCACTCTGGAATGAGTTCATTCATACCCAAAAATGTATTATACGTGGAGTCGATAACAAATGTTGTTACAATGACCTCGACTTCTTCCAAAAAGAGGGAGTTGTTTCGATGCGACGTCTCGTTGTTTCTTACCAAGCGATTCGCCATTTTTTTCCCCCGGAAATATAAGTGTAATGCGCATGCGCACACTGCGTTAGTCTAGGTTCTAGCCATTTCTATTTCAGTATAATTTCTCCGAGTTGCAGCCAATACTCGAATATCGCGCCAAGTCGAGTGAGGGCGACCACCCCAGTGAATGCGCCCGCCCTGCCTCTTTTCGAGCGCGCAATCTACTGGGTCTGTAGATCTAGTCGTTCTCACTCCGGCTTGCGCGAATCCGAGTATTGCTGCAACTCGAGAATTATACCGAAATAGAAACGGCTACAACCATATGAACTACCACTGCGCGTTGGTTAGGCCGCTAGTCACGCGCACACCGCCGCGCCGGTCCGGTCGGCGACAGGATGTAGGATCGACGTCCTACCTCTCGGTCATGCGGCGGCGGCGACGATAGCCCTTCGTAGGTCAGAAGACTGGCAGCGACGAAAACGCTAGATAAAATGTCGCGGTTGTTGGAGATGTGGGGAATATTTAGGTAATTTTGGATTTTGCGATTTCTTTGACTATATTAAGAGTAGATGTACATTCACAATTGACGCAGTTTAATGTCAGAATGGCATAAAGTTGGGTGAAACACGAGGGGTAGAAGTCGGCGTGTTGGACATGAAAATATGCTTAGTTCCCACAAGACTCACACGCAGCATGCGTGGGGGTGGGTGGGGGGTGGAACTGTTTATGTAAATGGCTGAATTAACATTTAATTTATTAAGGTCCTCGAGATACCACAAACTGTACACATTCGTGACCAATAAAAAAAAAAAAACCCCGCGTTTCAGGGTATTTTTTCAGTTTTAGAACGGGCGCGCCGCCGCACGCGTTAAAGGTATTCCAAAAAAAACATACCGATTTTCAACAACCTATGAGACGTACCACTGCGTTGTAGCCGCTAGTCACCGCACCGCCGCACCGGTCCGGTCGCGACAGGATGTAGGAATCGGACGTCTCTACCTCTCGTCATGCGCGCGGCGGACGAGCATTCGGTAGGCGAGAGACTGCAGAGAACGAAACGCAAAGTAAAAATGTCGGTTGAGAATGTGGGGAAGTATTTAGTAAGTTTGGATTTCGATTCTTTGACTATATTAAGAGGTAGATGTACATTCCAATTGACCAGTTATGTCACGAATGGGCAGAAAGCTTGGGTGAAACGGGTAAAGTCGGCGTTGGTGACATGTAGAATATCCTATTTTTCCCACCACACACACACACACACTGCGTGTGAGTCTGTCGAGGCTATACCGAAGAGCTTCGACCTCTCGTACGCCCGCAATGGCGTCCGTCGTCCTGTTTTCAGATACTTTCAGACATCTTGACAAGTTATTTACATTATCTACAGATAACCCCCTAACAAGGCCGATATTCCCGTATAACTTGTACACACGTTACACCTCTGGCGTTTCTAGCTCAGACTCACGGTCCAACGCAATCGGTTGATCCACACACACAACGAAAAGATATCTCGATTACACCATAACCTGACACTTACGAGAGGAAAAATCACTCCTAATACCTCCACCTCGTCATGCCAATCCTGATACCATCCTTATTTCGTCGCCCCAAATGGCTGAAAACCGCGAAAGAAAATCGGCCAACAAAGTGTTTCGTTCACATTCTTCGTACATGCGATTTTTTCGCTGATGCCAAAGCCCATAGCAATACTGTAGCTATACGTACTTGTAGTACGTAGCTTTGGCATCAAGCGAAAAATCGCGTACGAGACTGAAAGAACTACTTTCTTGGCAATTTTTTCGCGTTTTTGTCCACCATTTTGACGACCGAAAAATAAAGATGAATCAGGTATTGCCATTACTCGAGGTGGTCAGTAGAGTGATTTTTCACTCTCACGTAAGCTGTCAGTATGGCTGTTAAGAATCTGGATAATTCCATCTGTTCGAGAGCGTCATACCCGTGATTCCGTGGAGTCTGAGCTAGAAACCAGTGTTAAACAAGTATCGGAACTTCTGCTCTGAGCGCGTATCTCCGTAGATACATGTAAAATACCTGCAAGATCGTCTTAAAAAAGTACTGCAAAAACTACCACGACGCCATACAAGGTCGAAACCTTCGGTCTAGTCGAGGTGAACCCAGGAGTCAGAACAGTGGAGTGCGGTGTCATTCTTTTCCAGGCCAGGCCAGTTTTGGTTTCCTCATGTCCTGCTGAGTGCTGTACCCAACTTACTGATTTTCCAGTTTTCCTGATTTTTGTTCCTTTTCCCCCCGCTTTTTCTTCTTTTCTTCGTCACAAGTACCAAATGGGACCTCTTCGGTAAACGCATTTGGCTACGAGAATTACACGCTGTCGCGATCGCAAAACTCGCACAGGATTCACTAGACCATACATAAAACTTTATGCATGGGACTGAACGCATTTTGGATTCGATTGCGATTGCGGCTTACTTTACAAACTTGACGATTATCGGTGCAAAACACAGTGAAAAAAAAGTATATCAAACATTGAGAATTTACTTACGGTTGTATTTGTAAGCTGTAAACACGCAGACGGTCAAAATATATCGCAAAACTTCTTTTATAGGATACCTTGTTTTGATATGAAATCGTGCGAATGGCATCTATTTTAATTTCATAGGGGAAATTGAGCTCAACCGTGATTGGTCAATAAAGCCCCTCAGCTAATAGTCTTTTTCAAGTCCCGTTTTAGAGTGTGTTTGTATGATCGCATATTGCACTGCCGACAAGGGAGCCTCTCAAAAAACTCCGTGCGCGAAGCTCAATTTTGTAACTGTAATTAATTTTCAGGGATGGATGATTCCTGAGGTCACTCAAAATTTCAAGATTAATGAAATGAGACGCACACATGTTCACCGGGATATTCACCCCCGGGGGAGGAGATTTGTTTGTTTGTTTGTTTTATTTCCGTCATAAAAAGAAATACTAAAATACAAAATATACACAATAACTTGAAAACTTAAAGAAAGTTAGGCCTATATACAACCATACAGAAATAAGTAGCCTACATATATAAGGATACTGAATAACACTACAGGCTCGACTATATTACAAACATAACATATACAAAATAACATAACAGAGAGGGGAAATAATGGAAAAAGAAGAAAATAAAGAAGAATGGGGGAAGACGGCTGGATAACCCATATTCAGCTGCACTTATATAGTGCTGCTGGTCTTCCATGGGGACCAGTTGGATGGGGGGGGGGGGTGAACTGTCTTATGTAAATGGCTGAATTAACATTATTTTATTAAAGGTCTCGAGATACCACAAACTGTACACATTCGTGACCAAAAAAAAAAACACACCCGCGTTTTCAAGGGGTATTTTTTCAGTTTTAGACGGGGCCGCGCGCGCACGCGTTAAGGGTATATCAAAAACACCGATTTTCAACAAAAAGGGTGGTTTTGAAACCCGGGGGGGGGGTCACTCCGGAGTGGTACCCATGCTTGTCCAAAAAAAAAACGACGAATAAGGGTCGAATACGGCGGCGTCGACGTCTTTCAGAAAAGGGGGTAGGCCCACTTTTTCAGTTAGTCTTCGACGTTATTTTGAAAAAGGGTTGTATTTTCAGCCTAATATTCGTCCCCTTCTTTGATGTTTTGTGGACGTCTTCTCACCTTGTTCGGCATTTATTTTTGTAATTAGTCTAGGCCTATAGGCTTTGCTTTATTTTACAATTTAGGGCTGTATTTCTACTGTTCTGTGCTATTTGCATCATACAAGAGAGGTTTTTTTTTTCTGTTCTACACCATTTGGGGTGCATTTTTCATTGTACTAGACTCTACTCCACTTTTGCCATCGGGTCTCATTTTACATTGTGTTACGCCATTTTCCCTATTTAGGGTCAATTTTTAGGTTGGTTCACATTTTCGCCATTTAGGGGTGAAATTTGGTTCCTAGTCCTACTCCGTTTAGGGTCCAGTTTGAGGTGCTTGGACAAGCATGGGTACCACTCCAGATGGTGAGTGACCCCCCCCCCCCCCCCGGGGGGGGGGTCACTGATCAAACTGAAAAATGAAAGACTGATCAAACGTATTTATTTAAGGGTATGTTTTTTCCCAAACGTTTTTTGAAAGACTGGTCAAACGTATTTAGGGTATTTTGTTTCCCAAGCTTTTTCCTCCTCGTTTCTGAAAAGTGTTATCCCCGTGTTATCCTCGAGTCATACAAAAGCGATGTAGGCCTATCATGATGCCTACAACCTTGTGAAACAACCACAGGAAAACGGGTCGTGAAATTTGTCACCTCTCTGTCCAGTACGCGCACGGCTTCGTGTGTACAGTGTGTCTAAAAAAATAGTGCAAGTGTAAATCGCCCTCTTTGGCAACTCTTGTGACGCGATGCTTACATCAACGTCAAGAGCATAGTCTTAACTCTCAAATACCGTTAGTTTTGTTCAACTTGCTCATTTTAATCTTGATATATGTTTATTTAAATACGAAAGGGTAAACTCACAATTGTGCCACTTTTACTATACAGTCCCTGGTAAAAG
>JZLH01S0184459.1:0-10463 GCA_001188425.1 Eucidaris tribuloides | reverse complement strand
TTATCTCAATGAGTGTTCATTCACTTGTTTAAAATGAAAACTAATCAAAGTTCTGTTCCCCTGGTAGTGTTTGCTTTCACAGCGTGTGTTCCACTTACGGTTTGTCCTTCCATGTCCAGCTTATAAACTTGTTTCGTTCTCCTGCACATTCATCTACCTGATTTCCATTCAGATTGATGCATGGATGTAGCACTGCAAACTTGGAATGAGTTGAAAAGCACTGCTGTTACATAATAGACTGAGTATACAAAACCAATGAAGCAAGACTAATGAAATTTTCACAAAAGTTAGAAAATAAAACAGACTTTCTAAATCTGAACACTAAATATAGAATGATACTTGATTTTGGATTTAATTTGGCAGTTTATCAGAGGGACCTTTTTCTTGGGACATGCTGTATTGAGTGATCATGAAAAGAAATAATGGACCACTTTGGCAAATTTCTGGTTTCGTACACAGATTTGAAATTTCTTCTATGTTTACTGTACACATACTTCGCAACGTTCATGAATATGTCACAATCGCAAAAACTTTCAATGTTCATTTGTTATTCATTCATTCCCAAACCCTATGAATTTGAGTATTCGCCACAATGTCTAAATTGCTGCAGTTTGCGATAATATCCAATCCACAATGTACAAAGTGTGTACAAAACATGCCGCATAAATGTCCTAATTAATTGTACATTTCCCCCCGTACATAAGATCTCGAGTGCATGTCATGACAGTTGACACATGACAATTATCACACAAAAGATAGCTACATGCAGTAAGGTATGTAATAATCATTTTGTGATATCTTCATGTACATATTCTGTATTTCCGACATTATATATAAGATATAAACTTCAAACAAATGCAGAATGTTTTATATGTAATGACTTCATTAACTGCTCAAAATCTTTCAATGTTGGTGGAAACTGGAGACAGATTATGTCATAATGATTGACCATAATAGACCACGTCGTCGGTGGTTTGGCATAAGGACCCTAGCATGTTCCCGGAAGAAGGGCCTTGACAGTAAATTTTCTATAATTTGAGAAATACTGCCTCATTTGATACATGTATTTGCACTGAACAGACTAACAGAAGGTTCTATGTCAAAATACTTTGATTTCATGTGAAAAGAGCCAATGATTTTCAAGTTAGAGACAAAGGTTAAGGCCCTTCAGCCGGACAACCGACGATGTGTGTCGAAACACTCCCAGCATGTTCCAGAAAGTATCACGTAGCAATAAAAAAAATAAAAATAAAATCATGGTGATACAAATATATACACAATTGTTTTAAAAGTATTTTCCCTCTCTTTTGCTGTATTTCCAAATTTCTTAAAAGATTATTGGACATGTGTTTGTTTAAATGTGCTCAGCAAGAGTTAAGCCCAGGAACATTTGCACTCACAAATATTTCCATATTTATAGAATTTGTTGCATTCTACAGGCCTGATTGAAAAGCACTTGTAATTTCACACACTCAGTCTAACTTTAGAAAGTCTTTACTTGCATCAACATTTAGCAGACATACTTCCTCGATAAATACATGACTTTTTGATTGTCCCATTTCTTGTTATAAAAAACAATGCAATCAATTTTTTTGGTTTAATTGTAACTCCACTCTTTTCATTTTTCGTATGTATTTTGTTTTGTTAAATTTTATCCAGATATTTAGCCCCCCCCCCCCCAAAAAAAAGAAAAAAAAATCACACAAAAACAATCAAGCTGCATATTCATAAATCTATGTTTAGGAATATTCATGTGGCTTAAACATGTCTACAAGTACTGTTTACTGTCAAATTATATCATGAAACAATATCATCATTGCAGTTATATAACAAAGCTGACACAAGCGATATTTCTGTAAACAAATCTTAAAACATTAAGTTGAATAGAAAACAAGCACTATTACACCAAACACAACATACAAAAGCAGACTAACAGAAGAGTACTATACAACTACAAAAATTAATTTCCATTCGAAATATTCAATATCGTGCGTTATTAATTGATATTGAAAGAAAATTGCCAATTTGAATATCTCGTGTGCATTTCATGTACAACACCAATAGATGCTACAAAATGAAGTTTGAGACAAAGCCTTGGATATCGCAACATTCTTATCAGAGAATTATGGACCAAGCTTAAAGACCTGGACTAACAGACCTACATGGGACCACACCGTTGTTCCTGGGTCAGCAAACTTACATCCTCACACCATTATGCCCAATAGTTCCTGTTCTTGACACAATAGAACAATGAACACACATGAACATTTTATACTGCACCCACTCTTCCCAGAATAAAGACCTCACTTTTCTAATTGAGATATATGTAGCTTATTCTCCATGGGTTATTGGAAAAAACACTTTTCAACAAAGTCATACTACTGGTAATCAAAATGAATTCATACAAAATCAAATGAAAAATGAAAATTATTTACGTTTGCCTATAATACAGCTTAATCATAATTATGTATGAGAAGAAAAAATCTTACCACATTAAATTATGAATTTCTATGTTCATGAATGAGTCAACTAGAATATATAACCATAGATGACCACTCTAAAAATTTGGGGTTTTCAAACTAGAAGGTATAGTTTATCAAAAGTGTATTTGACATGCCAAATGATGTACTTTTGTGTGATGTAATAAAGAACTGACAGACCTAACACTCAGTGTAATAAAATACATTGTTAAAATTTACTTTATAACTTTTGGGGGACATTTTTCTCACTTCATAATACAGTTACACATGTTACACTGGTGCTTAACCAGTGAATTTTGTGAAGTTGTATGTTTCAAAATAGTAGATATCCACAAATGCATATAAAATGTGTATTTTTTCCCATTTCAGAAAATAATATGTGAGATAATCTGAAATTTGTGGAAAAATATCCACTGTAACCCTATCGGTTTTATAGGTGATTTTAGTGAGAGCTGTCCCTCTGCTGCATAAAAGCAAAAGAACAAATTGTTGTACTGCGATACTCTTTTAATTATTGGCACTTGCTTTAGGGGTTTCATTTGGGCGCAAAATTGTGTCAGCGACACGTAAAAAAGTTAAAGATGTTACGGTGGTGGTTAGTGGAGGTTGTAAATGAAAAGTACGAGGGTAGGCTGAAAAGTTTATATCCTGACTAAGAAGGAATTACAATGTAGTAATGAAAGAAGTCACACATTAAATTTAACTTTTTTTTATAGTGACTGCATCGTTTCTTTCCAGATATCTCTTCTTGTTTTTCTGTTAGAAAATGATTTTACTCTGGCATTTGAGGGTTCTGAAAATGGTCATTTTTGTCAGATTTTTGATGGCAAACACTTGTGATCCCAGAAATGGGTCACTGTTTTAGGAGCTGAACATGCTGAAGATCCATCCAAATGTGGTTATCACCATTGAGAATGCAACTATTATAGGCTTTAAAATGTGGCAGAGAGACTGGAAAGAGTCTCGAAAGAGCCTGGAAAGAGCCCAGCAAGATGACCCCTGTTTGGAAGGGCAAGTTACTGCCATAAAAAATCTGCCAAAAATGCCAATTTTCAGAAACCTCATCTGCCAATGTAAAATAATTTCTAACAGAAAAATAAGAACAGATATCTGGAAGAAACAAGGCAGTCACTATCAAAAAAGGTTGAATTTGATGCATGACTTGTTTTAATACTGCAGCATAATTCCTTCTTAGTCAGGCTATGAACTTTTCGGCCTACCCTCGTAGAGCTGACATAAATAGTCTCATGGGGAAGTTTGCTGTTATCTATGCTTTCAGTACCAAGCTCAGAATGTTACAATCAGAGTATGTGGAGTTTTGTTGTAATGGTACCGGGAGGGTCAACACATTACATGCTGTAGAATTTCAGACTTCGATCCATGCTGGTCGACGCCAGGAAGGAGGCGTGTTGGCCGAACCGTACTCCGGTCGTTACAGCACTGTGATCTGGAAAATAGAAATGACAATGATATACAGAATGCAAATTAAAGATACTACTTAACTTTGTGGAAGCAACCATTTAAAAAAAGAGTCAAACTTTGACTTCTGACCTACATGATAATGTTTGAATGGACACATAACATTTATGCTGTCACTAGCAAAATAAACACAGATGAATATCAGCATATATAATTAATCGCGGTGGAGAGAAAGTCTATGACACAGCAGTCTATGGCGGGAAACTGGAATTGTTGATAAATGATTTTCACTTTTTAAAAGCACTTAATGATTATTTCGAAGTAAAAATTTTCAGGGCCTCATTTTTGGACCTTATCAGAGACACACATAGCATAAAGAATTATAAAGCTCAGAATTTTTCAAACTTGAAACATTGCTAAATTTTGCCTTAATATGAAACCTACAAAGGATTTATTACTGTAAAATTTGAAATCAATGACAAAATCACTTCTTGATCGTTGTCAACAATATAATTACATAATAGTGTAGCTACATACACAAGCACATTATTATTAGTGGGGAAATGGCATGAAGCTTTCAAATTGGATATTTTTTATAATACCTCTCAATTAAAAGTTAAGTTAGAAATAGTAAGAAATGTTAAGAGAGCTTGAACACTAACTTGTGAAAAGATTGGAAAATCTGTGTTTCAACTGTTATTGCTGGCATATCCCATTCTGTTATTCTTTCCTCTCTCATTCATTAATTCATGAAGTGTGAGTTCATTACAATATCACATAACACAAATTATGCAATGGCTGCAGCTAAAAAGCACCCACTTAATTCAGTGGCATGCACCCATCTATGGTGGCACAATAAGCAATAACATTTTTGAAGGGTAGAATGATTATGAGTTAATCATACAGCATTTGCATAACAAATTTCGAAGGGTGGGGGTAGAGACCCCTTACAGGAAATCTTGTATCAATCATTACTTATAATTTGTTGGCGCATAAAAAGAGATTATATAGGTCTACTTCTGCCAGCAAGTGGTTTGAAAAAGTTGAAAATTTATGTTTCATAAAATTATTACTGTCACTTTCAGCAAAATACACCATGTACATTTTGTGACCTGTCACCACATTACCCTGATAAAGTCGCACATCTTATGAAACATAAACAGAGAAAGAAAAATACTTTGGATGAAAAATATAAATATTAAAACTTTTGCAACATGTGAAGGTCAAACAACTTTTAATTTTTGAGGACACTATACTTTCATACTTAATATCATAATTATGATATTTGGCACTTTCCTTGCCTTTGGGTTGTGCGATTTTATAACAATAATAATAATAACTTCTACTTATATTGCGCTTTTCATAACAAACATATGCCAAAGTGCTTTACAATTATACAGAAAATTAAACAAAACTTGATGACAAACAAAACTGAATTTATTAAACAAGATATAAAGTATAATAACAATTTAAGAACTATGTTGAATATGCCTTCTCCATCAGATGTGTTTTTAATTTTGACCTGAACAAAGTGATATCAGTGATGCAACGAATTGAGGCTGGGAGAGAATTCCACAAGCGTAGGGCGGAGCATGAAAAGGACCTATCACCAAAATATTTTGTTTTAGCTTTTTTAACAGTCAAAAGGATTTGATTGCCAGAACAAACGGACCTATTGGGTTTGTATAACTGAATCATTTCCGAAAGATAATTTGGGGCACGACCATGTATCGATATGAAAGTCAAAAGGAAAATTTTGAACTGAATACGAAATCTAATGGGGAGCCAATGCAACTGTTTAAGAATTGGTGTAATATGGTCATTTTTTTGGTGAGGGAAACTTGGCGTGCTGCAGAGTTTTTAATTCTCTGCAGCTTGGCCATATCTTTTTCCGGGATTCCATGGAGCAGGCTATTACAACTGTCAAGGAGAGAACTGATAAATGCATGGACGAGAATCTCAGATGATCACGGTATCGTAGTGACAGGTCACATTTTAATTCGAGGCCGGTGCCACTCCATCTCCCCCACTCCCTACACCCTCCTCCTGCTCTCTAGTACCCACCTGTAAAGACGGACAATTCCTGCCACTGCTTGCACAAGAAGACCCTCAGGTCTGTGCCGGCCACAGCCAGGTAGGATCCGCTCTGGTCAAAGGTCAGTGATTTAATCTGGAAGAAAGGAGAGAAGAAACGAACTTACTATATGATAAATTATTAGAATCCAAATACAATGTTGATACACTAGCAATGAATACTAATAACTTACTTCCATTATCTAGTTAGGGAGAATATACTAAACCACAGGAAAATAAATGCAACATATTTTCTATTGGAGAAGAGAATGTGAATGACATAGAAAGCAATCAATAAATACCATTAAGATTGTTCATTTCAATATATACAATTTTTTACTCCAACATACAACTTCATTTAGATTTTTTATCTTCCAAATTCACTTTTCCAAATTACAACAAAATATCATCTGAATTCTAATCAGTACAGTCAAAGACCACTGAGACAATTTCACACAAGAAATTAAACAAATATTGAAATATTTTCAATCACACATAAAAAGTCAAACAAAACTACATAATTATAAACAAATTACTTGTATTATTATGATACAATACCATACAATGAGTTCATTGATGTAGCGCTCTTACACAGCTGTTTAATAGCGCTTTATAGAGTTCAAGAATAAGTATCGAGCTAATGGTTGAATAGGACAGTTTTTGGATTCTTCTTAAAAACAAAAGGAGACAGGTGGACAAATTGTGGGAGATTATTCCAAAAGCGTGGTGCAGAGGCCATGAAAGCATTGTCACCAGTTCTGCTGTTTGCTCTGGGCACATGGAGTATAGCATTAATCATGCACTTAAATCAAAAGTAGAATTGTAGATAAAGGATTTGCACATTCTCCACACAAACCTCGTAATGATCATCCAGCGTGATGTTCTTGAAGTTCTTCAGCTTCCGCAGATCCCACAGCTTGACGATGGCGTCGTCGGCCGCCGTGGCCAGGTAGTAACCGTTCTCGGAGAAGGCCAGGGCCGTGATGGGGCCCGAGTGGCCCGGGAAGTTGGCCACGTTGGTGCACTCCTTCAGATCCCAGATCTTGATGACGCTGTCCGCTGTGCCCGTACCGAAGATGAGACCGTCGGGATGGAACTGGGCACACGTGAGAGCTGTGTGAGAGAAGGAGACACTAGAATTTTAGGACCCATACGAGACCCGGTTGGAGTAAACATTTACTCGTTTACTTGCCGATAAAGCCAGTAGTCAAACACCAAAATTATTAACTGGGTACTCGATGACTCATTTGGAACAGGTTGTCAGAGCAATGGCCTGTCTAGTGTTCAAATGTTTTCATTTTGTTTCTGCTTTAAAGTAATTTTATCTGAAGAAATTCTACTTCAAACAGGAAGTTTCACCATGCCACAAAAATCTAGTTTAGGAGAAAACCGCTGTCAAAGTGCAGCGTCTGTTCAAAATGCGAAACCTCGATCGCACTGAAATACTCAGAAAACCGAGGGTAAAACTCCTTAGCAATGGTACATCTGCATTGTTCAATATTCTTGGAATTTTGCAAGAATTTTGTGCCCAAGCCAAAGATGAGACCATCAGGATGGAATTGGGCACATGTAAGAGAAGTGCGAGAGAGTGAGACACAAGAATTTTAGTACCCATACTAGGCCCATTTTGAGAAAACATTTACTTGTTTAGTTGCTGATAAAGCAAGTATTTGAATAGTTAAGTTGATAATCGAGTACTCAATGACTCATTGGGAACATATAAACAACACCTGACTTAGAAACAGAAAACAGTCCAACTGGAATGACGGGTTGAAACAAGCTGTGTTCAAATTTTCAAGTCATGGAACAACAGATTTAGATGCAATTAATGGATATAAGTTGCTAACTGCTACTTTTCTTCAAAAAGGAAGGACCAAGGTAAAAAATATGGGGGTATCCCTGTAGAGAGAGGGTTCTACAGACTACTTATCAAACGGAAAGGGTACGATAAACCTAGGGTCTGATAGGCAGGTTATTGAAAAGATCTAACAGACCGACTGTTTATGGACAATATTTGGTCATTGGTGTATCGGACCATTGTTGACAATCGGTCTCTCAGACTCATTCATGAATCAGTCTATTGGACTCTCAGTCTTTGAGACCCTCAGTCTATCAGACCATCGGTCTCTTGGACCCCCAGTCTATTGGGCTGTAACCAAAAATACAACCTTGAATTTAGTACAAGTGCACAATTACAAAGCAATAAACTACAGCAAACAACAACATATGTACCATGTCCAACGGAATCGTCCGACACTTTGGTGAGCACGCGTCCTGTCGCTATGTCCGAAAACGCCCAGTGCCGATCCTCGGAGCAGCTGAGCAGGAAGTCGCCGGTGGCGTGAAGACTGAGACCAGTGACGGCTGCGTCATGGGCTCGCACCACCTGGGTGCACGACGCATTTTGCACGATCCAGATACGGATAGTAGTGTCTGGTGACGATGTAAAGACCACATCCTGTAAGAAAAAAATTGTGAAATAAAGATAAGTGATGATTAAAGCTCAGGTATAGTTTTGGTAAATGGTAAAAATTAAATTCTTTGCAATTACATTTTTAAGATAGACCTATATGAAGTTTCAATGCCCTGAAAACTGCTCGCTCTTTCAGGAACTACTCAAAACCCAAAATGTCGGGGTGGGGGGACCTCATGACATTTTCCATCAGGGTAGGAAATACCCTATGGCACCGGGTGATTTAGCCCCCAAAATTAACAAAATAGCCCCCTAAAATAACAAAATAGCCCTTAATTTTTCTCATGGGGTTCAATCTATAACATACTAAAATCACTAAACTGGGCTTGATAGTGGCCCCGAATAATAAAATTTGATTTCCTGCCCTGTTTTCCATGGGTAATATACATATACATACCCCTACCTGCTCTCCAATAATTTAAAGATCACAAGTTGTATTAGAATACTTTCTGAAAGATTGAAGAAAAGGTTGTCTGATCAACCAAAACTTTACTTGGGCTTTAACTTGGGGGACAGGGTGAGTGTGAGTGGAGGGTGCAGGGCAGCTGTGACAGCGAGGGAAAGATTTGGATGGGTGAAGTTTAGGGAATGCGGAGAGTTGTTATATGGGAAAAGGTTTCCTCTGAAGATGAAAGGATTAGTTTATAGGAGTTGTGTGAGATCGGCGATGTTGTATGGGAGCGAAACGTGGTGTTTGAGTGAAAATGAGATGGGGATTCTGAGAAGGACTGAGAGAGCAATGGGAGAGCGATGTTGTGGTGTGAAGCTGAATGGACAGGAAGACTGAGGTTTTGATGCAGATGTGGGTTTGGAAGAGACGGTGGATCAGGATGGCGAAGCGAATGGAGTAGTTGGTATGGACATGTGTTGAGGAGGGGATGTTGATGATGTTTTTGAGAAGGGCGCTTGAGTTTGAGGTGGCTGGGTCAGAGGGGAAGGGGGGCGACCGGAAGAAGGACATGGAAGAAGCAGGTGGTGGAGGAGAGTAGGACGGTTGGGTTGAGGGAGGAGGATGCGCTGAATAGAGTGAAGTGGAGGGAGGGGGTGAGGGTGATTTCTGTGAGTGTGAGGTGAATCCGGCCACCCCCGTAGTTCGGGGACTAAACCGGATTTAAAACCTTGGATTACTACTACTACTTTAATACATTAGTGGCAATACTTTCGTTTTCTACTGTTCTTTGTTACAGTTTCAAGTTACCAATTATGAAACGTTACAGAATGCAACTCTATTTATTTCTTAACCTTGAAGTAATTTAGTAACACATACAAGCTAGTGATTTTAATCAACAAAATGTAGAAATTATATGTTTTGCGTGAACAAGGGGATTCAGAATGAGACATTGAGTTAAACTTTGCTCCAATCTATTGCTGCTATGCCTTCTGTTCTTATGTTTTTGCCAATGTCAGTGTAATAGTAACATATATCATTAAGGACCTTGTGTCCACTTGTAAAATTAATGATCACTGAAAAAACAACAAGCAAATTGAAACAAAAACAAAATTGAAATGAGAAAGTGATAGTATGAAATCAATTTAATATCCATGTTGTGCTGAGTGCATTCCATGGTGGAAACTATCCTTCCCCTCCCATCATGCATCCACACACTCATTCCTTTTACAATATTACTCAAGTTGAAAGTATAATGTTATTTTGAAGGGGGCTGGTGTTAGGTCTGAGAGAAAGTAAGAGTTTTTTTCTGATTCTGGAGGGTTGTGTATGAATTCTGCGGACAAAATCGCTCTGAATCACAAAGTATTTTCTGGCTGTTACCTCATTGGGGTGATAGATGACATTGTTGACCTTCTTGCTGTGACCTTTCAAGATGGCCGCCACCTGCTCCGTATCTTTGTTGAACACCACTGCATTTCTATCGGCTCCTCCTGCAAATTGTTCATGGGATATAAAAGAAGTGTACATGATTAAAAATATATATTCTGGCCTAGTTAGATAATGCCTCTTTTTTTAGACAGAATTCTTTGGCAACGCATTTTAACTCTTTGTGCGCGGGACCCTGAAT
>JZLH01S0184453.1:18154-35162 GCA_001188425.1 Eucidaris tribuloides | reverse complement strand
TGTGGCCCCCATAAACAGTTTCACGATGTTGTGGTTCATAGGTATATTTTCAGTTGCTCCAAGAAGCTTCCTTGGTTGTTCACACATTTGTGGTTATTAAATGTGGTTTATGTTCTATGAAAACATGCTTTGCTGCCCAGGAGATTTGCATATATGGTAAATAATTGATTTTTAATGGCCCATTATTATGGAAGCTAGGCTTTTTTACTTGCATTTTTCTTTCCTGTTTGTTTATGATCATTTTCTGTATATATCCACAGAGATCCTCAAGCTTTCAATTATTAGGACTTAAATCTTGTTTCACTGTCACCTGTTTACCAAAAGGACTTTAACCCTGTACAAAATATGCATCATTAAAGCCCCATTGGCAAATAGTGAAGGCAACTTTAAGACCTTTAGTCATACACAACTCCGTTGAATCAAGGAACCGGATGTGCCTGTGTTCCCTCTAAGCATTTTCAGAATCTCGGAGGCAATAGGTTAATATTATTTACCTCGTGATATCTTCTTTGAGTTGCGCAGGATCTGGAGGATAGAACTTGACACCAAAGTAGAATACCCACGGACCATCTGCACATAAAATAAAGAAAATCAAAGAAAAATACACAATGTAATTATTAATTTCTTGGTTTCAAATTGTACATAAATGAGAACAATACAGATTTGGGGAATTCAGTAGTTGCATTAACCAATTTTTTTAATATAAACAGAATGTTTGAAAAATAATGACGGTGCTGATGACAATGACTACTTCTGTCACTATGTTTTGTTCAAATTATCATTCAAATTATATGCTGATGTTATAAGTTGTATAGTGTAATTCGTCATTATTTTGTAAATGAAGCAGTATAAGAGTAGTAGTAGAGTAGCAGCACAGTAGTAGTTTTGCAGCGGCAGTAGTAGTAGTAGTAGAAGTAGTAGTAGCAGCAGTATTAATAGAAATTATCATTACTATTATTATCATTATCATTATTATCATTATTATCATTATTATTAATATTATTATTATTACTATTATTATTACTATTATTACTATTTTATTATTATCATTACTATTACTATTATTATTATTACTATTACTATCACTATTATTATTACTATTTTATTATTATTATTATTATTATTATTATTATTATTATTATTATTATTATTATTATTATTATTATTATTATTATTATTATTATTGACAATGATTTAATTTTTTTTATTGAAATCATTATTTTAATTACACTGTACCATCCTTCTTTAGTTAAATTTTAACATCTTTAATGTATGTTTACAGTGTTAAAATTTGATGGTTCAGATTTTCAAAGCCCACTTCTCAATCGATCACACCTGTCACTGCATACAAAATCACAAGAAATCTATAATGCATACACTGTAGAGGCCCAAAACCTCTGACAGCATAAATATCTAATGATTTCAATATCAATAATCCAGTAACGGGAACCCCTCGGGAATTTCCTATCATTGAGACTCAAGAATGGTCAAAATAGGATTACACATACGATATGATATAAATCTGAAATTGGAATAAAGTTGGAGAACATTAATTTCTCTGAATACCACATAGTACAGCCAGAGCGACCTGTCATTGATCACGTACAACGCAACAGTTCATAAAATATGGATGAAACTTTTCACCAGGCAGACATCAATATATTTCAGGTTTGGTATTTTTTTATTGCGACGAAAATCTACTTCAATAGTACAAGCGAAGGGTATCTAAATGAGATCGCAACCAACACAGTGAACGTGTAATTGAGCGCTCTACCTTGTTCAGGTCCGGCTTATTCTCAATAAAGGGTTGAACCGTTTTTGAAATATACAATTTCAGTTCCTGCCATCCCCGTTTTAGATCTGTTTCAATATATTCGGCGCAGCTGTACAGTTCTCGCTCACAGAGGACCCCAAGATGTGTGCATAATGGAGATTACGCGAGCCGCGGGTATCCGATTCCCAGACAATAGAGGCGGCCAGTGGCTAAAAACAGACATCGGCCTCGGGGCCGGCTACTTTCCAAATATACACTGACCTTTTCGTCAGTTTATCCCCTCAATGATATCAACTGTCTCCGATACAATTGATGCATGGAGTTGTCGTGTAATATCTTTGATATGCTCTTTGCACACATTTACAGACACTACATAATAATAAATCACATGTACAATGCACAAGTAGGGGCAGCCCCCCCCCCTTCCCCCATTTCAGCCACAAATCCAATATGAATATTTATTTGTCCTACACATGCAATGCACGTGTCTTGTGTACAGATCCATGAAAAAGAAAATTAAAATACATGTATCACAAAACAAAACATATTTTGGGAAATTTATACAAATGTTTCAATGCAATATTAACCGGAAATGATAAGTGCATATTCATTGTTTTCCTCCTACATGTACATTGTACATGTATAAAAGCCCCCCCCCCCACACTTTAAAAAAAAATGCTAATGTGAGGATTATGAATATTGAACAGTACATTACTATTATCGTCAAATTGTTACACCATGTACCTACAGTATACTAATGGTAGCTTATTTTCTTCACACTATAAAAAGAAATCCAGCAATAGATTACTGAAGTTAATAATGATCAATGTTTCTATTGAATGGAATACAATAAAATGCACAATATAAAATACATTATACATGTATTCTACATTAGTTTTGACTGTACAATCCATTACCATGACTCTGTTCAAACAGAGATATGCAGGTGGAGTAGTGGGATTGAATCATTTTATTATTCAGTGCAGAGCTGCCATATTATTTCAGCTACAACCCGACCTTTGTTTATAAATTCATATTATTAAAATAATTGTTAAAAAGAAGATGACAGGCATGATAGTAAAGTAATTTAAATACAACAAGTGCAGGTATATGGTAATGTGTATTCACGCATTTTGCTGCATACGTGCAATTATTATGCCATCCATGTTTATTAAAGCATCAAAGTAACTCCTATTTCGTAAAACACCATATGCGACTCAACCTACATTGCTACATACTAATACATGTAGTATTTTCTACAATGTGTGATCCTGAAAAAATCTCTAGCACACTGGAAATCGTACAGATGTCCCCTATACAGTACAGTATGATGTCGTGTATCATACACTAATTTCCCACGTAAATTGATTATAAAATGTATGTAGGCCTACATGCAACAATATTAATTGCATGCTTTAAGATAAAAACAAGATGATCTGTGTAGTATGCCAAGATACGTACGTACAGGTGTATCTGCCTATACTGTATATGAATCTTGTGTGTGATTGTACACATAACTTGTATACTGTGAGCTGTACAACACAATGCACGTACATGTACATGTACTTTGGAACATACACTGTACTTGCATGCAGCACATCTATTTCAAATGATACATTTGTTGATAAATACAGCAGTATCTCTAGCCCCATCTCCCGTACAAACAAATGGATGTGTACATTTTGCAAACGGCTTAAGTACATGTATGTCTGACGAGAATATGAAAACGGCGTGACCCAAATGTGGTACGTGTTATGTGTGCGTTCAATGCTGTTCATTATTATTTCTGCTGTCGCCTGAAGGGTATTAAAAGATGATTCTACAGCAAAACAGCATGGACTGCTTTCATTGATTAAACTGATATCGATGCATCACCTTTTTTTCCTGCATTTATTAGAGATGAATTAGATTTCTATGGGGCTTTACATTTCCATTCCCGGGAGAGATTTTTTTTGCACTCCCAGTCCGTATAATGTTATTTCATGTTGGTAGATAATATTCCGAGTTCTGTATGTGTGTGCTGACTGCTCTACTAATAACTTTTTTTGTTTAATAATATAATTAATTTAAGAATAATCAGGTAGCAAGGCCTATTGTACTTTTTTATTGGACTGATTATCATAATAAAGGGACCTATGTTCTGATTTTTTTCACTATAATTATTGATAACAACTGGGTGAAAAAAAATAAAAAATGTATTAATAACTAAATTTTATGAATAAACATGCATCAAAATATGTCAAGAATTAAACAATTAGATGAATTAATGAATAAATAATTTTTTGTTTATTCATTAGGCCTAATAAATACATTTAATTCCATAACTGAATTAAAACTGAATCAATCAATCAGTCTGGGTAAAAAAAAATAAAAAATAAAAATGGATGGATGGCATGATATTAACCAAGATTAATTCTACAGCAATGTTAACCTTACTGATGTTCCATCAGAAATCAATTTTAATATATTTCAAATAAACAAAGTCAATTTCATCACACATGAATCACAACCAAGTGTTTTCATATTGCCACATAATTGCATCATTATATCAAGGTCAAGTACACATCATCCCTTTTCTATCATTCTCTTATTTTTTTTACAGGCATGAGGGTTATTTTTAATCCACACAATGAAATACTTCCATGTCCCTGGCATTCCTTCCTCCTCCTGGCCATGTGTATTTCCTGTCTAGCTAACAATAATACATCCACTTACTCCATGAATCTTAAGCAATACTTCCCACACAGTTTGAAAAGGCATTTGTCTGAAGGGTTTGCCCCACTTTAGCGGCCTTCCTGAGGGAGGTTACGCATTCAGTATTTGGTACACTATCTTGTTTGTTCATCATTTGTGTGTACATGTATGTACTGTCTTGTATCCTCTTTGATTTGTCCAATAAATAATAATGATAATAATGATGACAGGTCATCACACCAACAAAGGAGGAATCTGGGGGAAAATGTGGGGGCTGCTGCTACATGTACATTGGCTGATAGATCTCTGAAAATACATGTACAGTTCGGCCTCTATTAACCGGCGATGTTGCAGTCATCCGGATAAGTGACATGGCCGGATAAGAGAGATAATGTACAAACACAGTATAGGGGGGAGTTAACACATGTCCTATGTTATAGTATTATACATGTAACCCACACACCATGTGCAAATTGCCACAGACCACACACATGTGTTGCTTTATTTACTTTTCCCCAAATACCCAGCCAGTTCTGTGTACACTTCTGATAAAGGTGTATCAATTACAGGCAATGACTGATAAGTCCATTGTCCGGATAATGGAGAGAGCCGGTTAACCAATGGCCGTATAACCGAGGCCGAACTGATGTACAAAAATTCGCTGCTAAAGGTTTAGTGAGTCGCGAGCTTCCAGCTAGTGAGCGTGCAAGCTAGAGGTTACATGTAGCTTGTGAATAGCTTGCAGCCAGCATGCAGACTTTTGTAAAATAAAGTAGGGAATGTTCATCCACTAAAAAAACAAGAATTGATGTGTGCAAGCTTGCAGGTGTCCAGTACCTGGCTACATGTACCTACAAGCTTTCAAGTGTGCTAGCAAGCAATCCTGCAAGTTTGCGAGCTTGCAGGCAAGCATGCAGAAGACATTTTTTGTTTATACATGTAACTTGCAAGCCTGCAAGCATGACCAATTTTCCTCATAAGTATGCAACAGGATCGCACCAAAATTTGTAAGCAAGTTATTAGCAACAGTGAACAAGTATAGTTTGCAAGGTAGCAACAAACTACTTGCGAACTAGTCTCTAGCTGGCAGCACACCTAAATTTCTGTAAGGGGACCCAGTTCTCCTGAGCAGGGTTGCCAGGTTTTCCGATTCTCAAACGGCCAAATTAGTTGAAATTACCGGCCAAATTCAGTGAAAAAAGGCCAAATTCGGATTTGATGCATTTTACGGGCACCGTAGCCTAGATTTGGTTAGAAATAACGTTGTAAGCTTTGAAACCTCTGCTGCAGCCGAAAATTTGAGTGCCGCGGTTAAACGCGGAGCCAGATTTTTCACTTAAGAAATAATGCGCTTCGCTACTTTTTGATCCTTGTGGCACATATTTGACTGAAAATCCCCGGAAAATAGGGTTTTATAATGATTTTTTAATGTGTCAGTGAAAAAGGGTGAAAAAGGCCAAAAAACGGCCAAAAAGCCGATTGGCCGGCACTTTGAATTCTTCCCGGCCAAACGATCTAAAAAACGGCCAAATTTGGTGTTTTTGGCCGGGAAAAGGCCAAACTGGCAACCCTGCTCCTGAGCTACAGTGTAGGTGTAGGTCCAGCATCCAGACATCCAGTATTCCAAACACATCAATAAACACAGCATGAATTTGTGTCAACAATTTCCTCTACCCTCTTTGTCTAGACACATGCACCATGCTGTTTTAACATGAAGCTATGGAGGTCAGTTTTCAATATCAGTCATGATTCAAGAACATAGGACATAAAATAGATGAATGTTTCATGGTTTTTCCAGCTGTGCAGCTTACATGGTTAATGATCAGGTGCTTCTCTGCTAATGAAAGCAGGCCAAACGGGTGGTCCGTATTAGACTTTAGAGTGTGCATGATCTTTAAATAAATCTTTGTTCTCTGTCTGCACAATAAACTCCAAAAACATGGATAAATTGGGTACAGTGCACTCTCATTATAAAGAACAATGAAAGAACAAAATTTCATTATAAAGAAGTAAACTCTATGGTCTCATTTCTTATATTTCCTTTGTATTCTATTTTTTCTGCAATCCTGATATAAAGAAATTTCATTATAAAGAAACAATTTTCATGGGTCCTAAGGACTTCTTTATAACAAGAGTGCACTGTACTTGACTTGGAGTTTAATATTATAAATATTTTGATTATAATTGTTGATTTCATTCATTGTTCTCCATTCCCTTTGAGGTGACAAGAGAAATAAAGTCATTTACTCATTCATCTGTTTAAAATATAAACTGATGCCCCCTTTCCCTACCATCTAAATGCAAATCTACATACATGTAATGTCCTCATCTATGAAAATGATGAAAGTTGCCCTTAAATGTTCAGTCTCAAGTTGCCCGTGAAAATACAGGAATATAGTACCCAAGGCTTCCACCTAAAAAGAAACTTTTCCTCGCCTTTGCACATATCAAACATTCTATAAAATGCATACAACATTCAATTTGCACTGAGTACTGAACCTTCATGCAATTAATGCCCAATTACCTAGATCTGTTGATGCTCACAAAATAGAAAGTACAGTACAGTATGTAATTTCTGCTGGTATTTGGTACTGTAAGGCAAATTATAAAGAATTCATTTTCAACAATAACAACTTGCAAGTTGCAACATACATTTATCATTTATGCACATCACATATTGTAGTTTTCTGCAAATTATTACTACTCAGTACCAGCACACATGTTTAACACCCTTTTACTCTATACATAGTGCATTTAACTCGGTCAAAGCTTTTATTCACGAGTGCTTATAAAGCCAAGTATTGATAACATTATGTCACACAAAAGAAATTAAATTTGTACCATTCAGAGGCATGGCACTCTGCTTCAACATGTGTATATTATGCACCCAACAGTCTAGGCCTACATGTTGGCTATTTCCATCAATTTCAATCAAAGGTTGTTTGACCTTTGACCTGACTTTCCTAGTTTGTATAATTATTTAACATCTCAAATGGAAATTAATTAATCAATCTCTAATGGTATGCTGTATTGAAAGTAAAATGAATTTATCAATCATGAATTTAATTTTGATCTTTGCTGTCCCGATTCCTGTGGATCCTAAATTATATGAAGTTTGAATGATAAAACCGAATGATCAAGTTATCGTCATGTTAGAACCATGTTCAAGAATGAAAGAGCTTGTGCATCCCAGTCGGCAATTTTGAGTGCAGTGTCACAGTGTGTAGCATCCCTCTCCGCAGCATAGGAAATAACCCAGGGCGACGGGCGATTTAGCCCTTGGCAAAGCCCAAATCGCAACTAAAATCCCCCAAACCGAATTCTTTGGGGCGACGCCCTCATATATGAGATGAAAAATTTCACTTTTTTTATTATTATGACATTGATAAATATGAATTAAATGGTTGCTTTTATGGATGAAGCACCGGTTAAAATATCGGCAATCTGTTAATGCATTCTTCAACTTCTGATGTGCAACAAAAAAGTAGCCCCAGTGGTAGAAAAATAGCCCCCAAAAATTCAAAAATAGCCCCAAGGCTCTGATAAAAATCGCCCTTAAAAAATTAAAATTAATTCCTACCCTGCCTCTCCGGCAGTATGAAAAAGTGTAAAAGTCAAATTACTGCCATATTTTTTTTAATTTGTAAATCAAGAATTAAAGGCCCACTGTCAAGGGTCAACTCAACCACACTAGTAGTCTGACTGTCAGACCTTTATTCTGAAATCAACAGCCAAACCTGTCTTCCGCATCCGCTTCGCGGATGGCCCCTGCTTCGCAGGGGAGGTCTGAAATTCAGACTACCACACTAGAGACTCAGAGAGGATGTCAAATAGTCCTGGAAAACAGGCACATATTCACGAACATGGACCGTTGCAGTGCCTTAGTGTACAGATTGTGGGAGGAAAACAAATGTTGTCTTTTCTCCACACTGTCATGGATGTTTCAATGCAATATGGGAATCAGTAGTGCTCGCTTTCTATGATTTTAGTCAAAAGAGAACATTTTTTCATTCTGTCATGACAGTGGGCCTTTAAAAGGGGAATATTTGGGGTGCAAAATTGCACCAGTGACACGTCAAGAGTTAATATTCCAAAATTTCAGGACCACTATGATAATGACATATACTCTACACATTTGCAGAATATTTCCTCTCTCTATCTCTCACTTATCTGCAGTCCATAATGAAATCCAAATACAATCACTTGACCCACTTCCACAATGGAGGATGTTAGACAGAATTCAATTGTTAGCGAACAAACCACCACTTTCCTTCCTCCTCCCCTTGTTTCAATGATCTATCAGTCCATGTGTTTCTATTTGGTGGGGCAATATGTAAACTATTGCCCTTCGCCAAACAAACATATTGATAGCAGGGTCCTTCCAACATAAACAGCATCAGCCATAAACCCACTGACCATGGCCTTACTGTCAGGCCAAGAATTAATGCAGCTAAGATGGTGGGAAAAAAGAGAGATGGGGAGCGACTCCCATTTTGATTATTTATCTTTTGTTGTGAAGAAAAATATAGGATTTCACAAGGTTTAGAAGGATCAGCACTTAGCTACAAGTATGAAGGTTTGCTGACAATGGTTTGACCCTTTCGGCTCTAGCCACTGAAATACACGAAACCTTGAAATACTGTAACATAGTTTCTCACATATAGGACTGAGGGGATAAAACATGTGAACAGGGTCCTTAAAGACGATTTCATGTTTTACATATTATTTCACGTTTTGAGGCACTTTCCTGTCCAGATTTTTTTTTCAAAATTTTAATAATTTAGAAGAATGATAATTGTAACTTGGGAGTTCAGATATCATCTAAGACAATGACTGAATATTACTCAAGGAGTCAGGATGCAGTTGGTTTCCCTGAATCCACACCCTCCCTCATGTCAAAGGTTAAGAAGGTACTCCCTGCCTGACCTCTCTTAAGTGAGATACATGATGTACCCAATGTTCCTAAAGCAGGGTATTAGTATGTAATGCTGATCTCTAGAAGTAGCTGATTTGCTCACCTGTTTGTATTTTTTTGACTGTGCTGGCAGATTTTCTATTATTTCTTTCAGACTATGACTATGAGCATACTTTTCATGTACATGTGGGCTACTCCTACAGTATGTGTTGATTTGTTTCATGTGTTCTACTGTTACAACACTCAGAGTGCTGAGTGAAATTGCCAGCTTTATCATGAAAGGACACAAATTGCTCACATATCGATATGTACAAATATATATACTGTATCTGTTGAAATGATCTGATTCTAAGGTGAAAGTAAGCCGGGCAACTTGTGAGAAGCATTATGATGAAGAAGACACAAAAATTTGACACTAAATGCAATCTAGCATCAGCCCAGGGTTGGAATGTAGCCACCTTGTTTTCACAGTTGCAAATTTCGCGAAATTCAAGACAATTTTGGATCACTCAGCCACTCCTGGCAAGAAAACACAACAGCTGTTGAAATGCATGTTGCACAAATACAGGTCATGTACGTACAGCCACACCAATTATTCTAAAACCTGTAGGCTCTCAATGTTAGTCCATGACTCCATGTTGCGTGTTCAGTACATGAATGTTTCATCAGTAAATGTATGTACTGGAAGGTCTGTTTGAATTTTTTTTTCTTAAAGATTAAAATGGTTAATCAATATCAGAACACTTTCACCATTTCCCTTCAGTGTCCATTTGTGTAATGTTTGTCAAGACATGCACTGTATATGCAATAATAATTGGACAGACGCCATGTACCACTCTGCAATGAAAATCTTGTAAATCCCTTAGGCCTACTTGTTCCAGAACACCTAGATAACAATACATCAATCTTTGCTACTGGGACTAAAGGGGTTAACATATTTGATTGGAAGTATACTCATGATCACACGAACAGTACACAGACACAGACACAGTACATCTAATACAAAATGATGACCAGTCAGACCAGTGAATTCTAATTGATACAGGTAGAACACTACATCGTAGATTTCATGTCGGTCACACCCCTTCTCGGTGCCCCAGTTGTAAATGAACGCTTGTCTGGCCCCGACTGGGAATAATTTCCAGTCGAGCATCACGATCGCCAGGATTAAACTCAACGTCTTCTGGTCACAGTACAGGCTTTTATAGTCTAGGTATCCATCTTGGGTTTATGCCATCAATGAATGATGTCGCCGTACGTGTCATAACACTGCCAGTTTGCACTTTCATCTTGCACTACTAGCCCACCTTTTCCTTTTTGCTGGTTGTACCGAATTAAAATCACACTCTGTAATTCACATCTTGTTGATGCATTTTATTATGATCTTGTTCTTTATAAGCTCCACATATGAAAAAGATTGATGATGCTGGGTGTATACATGCTGTACATCAAAACTATAGCATTACCATTTTCCATCCCCCTTCCATAACTTCAGTTGTAGTGGATATGAATTCACAATCTAAACTTTGTGCTTCATTTGTTGTTTTAATGTGACACAAACAAATCTTATCAAATTAAAATGATTCAAATAGAATCTCAGCTTACATGTACGCCCTACGTGAGCAATCGTGAAATGGAAGTATTGTTATATGATGCCGTTAAACAAAGTACATTGTTATTAGTTACACAATTCAGTTTCCTTTACCTTCCCCTCCCCCCCCAACTCCCCAAAAGTTGCCCCCCCCCCCCCCAGTTGCACCTGAGCAGCCAGAAGGAGCCCCCAGAACTGTGGGAAAGTGGACTGGTGGAATTCCCAGGAATGCATGCATCCCACACCAGACATGAGAGAGGCTTCATCAACACAAGGGTCAGACACTTGGAGTCACAAGGTCAGCTGAGGTCAACAAATTGCTGTCCTGGAAGATACTGGGAGAAACAGGATGGTAAACTTGTGTACATGTAGGTCACAGTGCTTGAAGGTTCTTCAGATGTCAACCAAATGTTCAATCTTTCCCCAAAGAATATGGATATGGTCAAGACCCAAGGTAAATATTTGACCGATTTATCTAGTGTCTTTACATGTATATGAGTTGCACCATGCTCAAGAAAAGTGAAAGTGTGTAAAAGTTTGCTATGCCATTGTTGTGATAAACAGGGTGTGGCACGTATTAAAGGGAAATACCAGGGTCAGTTGAAGTACGGATCAGTATGTGTATGTCAGCTTATATTCTGGCAAATTGGAATTCACCCTGGGCATTTAATTGATGTTCTTTTTGGGACAACATAAATTCAAATATCTAAAAGTAATGCCTCTTGTAAAATTGATGAAACCAGACTTTATTTAACAGTGCACATCTCGTTATAAAGAACACTGATAATTAACAAAATTTCATTCATAGAAGAATGTTCTAAAATCTCTCGGTCCCATATCTAGATTTCCTTTGTTTTCTTCGTATTTGCCAATCCGGATATAAAGCAAATTTTCATTATAAAGAACAAAATCTTGATGGGTCCCGTGGACTTCTTTATATCGAGAGTGCACTGTACTGTGTAAATTACAGCTTTGTGGAGACCCCTATATTTACACTTGCATACTTGCTTGATAAATTTCACTTACCATACCAAGGCCTACAACAAATACTTCCAAAATGTTGCATTAGCAACACGAGCCTGAATTAGGCCCCTGCGCTATTAGTTAAATAATCCTCATTAATATCCTCTCATTCAATTGCTGATTTCCTCGCATTAAATATGTAGGCCTAAGTAATGTTGCCATATCATCTAATTTTCTCTGATTTCCTCACCTTTTTAACAAATAATCCTAATTCATTATGTTGCCAAACAAAATTGAAATTGCCTGCTTTTTAGTACTACTGATTGCATGTCTGTACATCACACAGTACCTTTGATAAATATAACATAGCTTTTGCAAATACATCACGTTCTACACGTAGGACCAAAGAGATTCAATAGCAAAACAAATCTACAAAAAGTCACCCGGTAAAATACATTAGACCTCCCTGTCAATGAAGTAGATCTTCCACAATACATTTCTCTGTATGACATAGACAATATTCACACGTTTTTGTAAGTTTCATTGCCACATGCAAATAACGGTGAATAAAATCTATTGTAACTGTAAACTTATTTAAAGATATGGAGGCCTGCAAGTATGTTTGATTTAAGTCTCAATACATACATGAACATCAATGTCATAAAAGATTGTGGCATGCAGTTCCAGGTGGGATTTGTCCATTTTTTCTGGCATAAAGTGGTATGCAAACAAAGCAGTACCAGCCAGTCCTAACACATGTAATCATTCCGCAGTTGAAAATATTTGTTCACACCTATAAAGATTACTTCTTCTAATAAAGCTCTTCGAAATGTTGCAATGTCTGACTGAATATATTCACTTGACAATGAGTACTTCCTGGTGCATGAGAAGAGGTACTTACAAAAACTAGGTGTTTGTTGGGATGCATTATTTTTGCATACCTCTGCAGAAAGAAAGATTTCTTATAATATTGTAATCTTAATGAAATTTCAAGCAGAACTTCCATATAAATCACCAATTTCAACTTTGAATATAGCAGGCTACACAATTTTGTGACTGTAATGCCACTACACTGTACATGTAGGTCATAAATTTCAGAAATTGACTAATTATATAATTGGCAAATATCTGAAAGAAATTTCCTAAAGTCATCTAACATTTTTATCAGAGGTTTATGATAGACCTCAACTTTGTACAAATATTACATCATCTAGATCACTTTTAATGATGTGGCATTTGCCCGAGTGAAATGACTACACACGCCATACTACGCCAACCCTACATGTATGTATGTACATGTATTCTGTTACGATTATTGAATCATCTGACACAACACTTAATAACAGGGGCATTACAGTATACTACCTCTTACTACCCTGTCCTAATAAAGCATAAATGAAAGACTTCCACAAAAGATTTGGGCTAGTCTGACTGCCAGCCAGGCCTTGTTCTCTTCGCAATAAAATTATACTCTAGAAATGGGGAGGATGGAACAGGCACTTCATGTACAAGGGCAGACTGTGATTACAGTAGAAACATAGAAGAGAACTTAAATTGTTCCATCAGGAATCTTTCTGAAAAAAATTGAGCATTTTACTACAAAAATGATTACTAAGTGTATAAATGAATGTTTTCCTCCATTGTTAATGTCATTTGTTATACTCAAGTTTGATGTACTGAGTACTTGTGACCTCCATAGTGAAGGCTCTCCATTTCTGATAACATTAATTTTAAGATTTTGAGTAACTTTGGTATACTGAGTACTGACACATTAGTTATGGAAGCAATGCCATCAGTTCATCTTTGGGTTGGAAAACAAAAATTGTGATTTTTTATTTTTTTTTTTGAAAGGGGTGATTTAAATCTCGATTTAAATCGTGATTTAAATCAATAAATTTATTTATTTGATATAAATCACTGATTTTTTTCAAAAAATCATGATTTAAATCACGATTTAAATCATGATTTAAATCACCACTGATTTAAATTGCCAACCCTGGTTCATCTGACCTTTGCTTTCCTCTGTTCCTTTTTTTCTTCGTAGACCTTTCCAAACATGATAGCTTTCTCCAGATTTTCTCCATCCCTCCTTGCAACATGAGAAAAGTTGAAGCTTTTGCTTCACCACCATGTTGAATGAAGAGTGCAGTCTATCCTCAAAATCATGATGAATGCATTGCCTTTTCATTGCAAAGCCGCTTTCTCCAGCACTACATCTCAAATGCTTCTTTTCTGGTCTGCGGCATCGATGAACTGTGTTTCATTTTTAGTACCGGTATATACAGCAGGGAAAAATTAAAATTTTCTTTTCTAGGACTACTTTTCCTGTTCCAGTGCTTATTATCAGATACTCTTTGTATTGAGCCCTATGGCAATTTATGGGGGCTCTTTTGCAAATTTCGGGGGCTCTTTTGCCATTTCAGGGGCAAAATCGCCACAAGCCCCCGTGTATTTTTTCCCCTGATATACATGTACAGTATGTTGCAATTGGAGAAATCAAAGTAGAGATAAACCTTATGATCTTTGAATTGCTTTACTAATGCGCCTGTTTTCTTCCACAGCTTTTGTACTGTGCACATTTTCGTTTATTACGGCATCAACAAAATAGGGTCTTGGTAACCAGACTACACTTGCTGTGTTCTTAACCTACAAAAGCCCTTGACATTTCAACAAATGGGCTACTTCCTTGAAGACTTTAAGGGCCCCCTGGTGCTTAATTTCAAATGATTTGGAGCAGAAAGGAAGTTTGTTGACATTGGATTAACTCAGTTACTTGTCAAGTACCATTATGTCAACAGGTTGGGGTTAGAAATGTGATACTTTTTATTTGTGATGGATGGTTAATGATTATGTTCCTGTTTGTGATGGAGCATGGATAGATGGAGTAATGTAGATCTGGAGGTGCAAGTGAAAATGGACCAAAATTCTTATGTACAGTATTGTGCAAATGCTTACTGTTTATTATCGATAGAATATTGGGAAAAAAATCAATGAAAGGAGATTGTTAGTGTTTCTCTGTGAAGATATATTACCCTGACAACTGCATTGTGTGTGCAAAATAAACATTTCATTCTGAAAATTTTTGTAAGGAAATAAAACACAATTTCTGACACTTTTGAAAAATTAAGAACATGGAAATTTGTCTAAATTTCAAAATAGAGTCTGTGCATGCAGACTACATGTAAGTTCTTGTAACATGTGATTATTGACATTTGTTTGATATTTAAGTGTGTTAAAATTAAGGCTCTACTTTTCATGTGTTTTTAAGGCCCTGACTTATATTATGGACGGCATATATTTCACCAGAAATTAAGTCAACAAATAGATCAATACAAGAAAAATTCACAATATTTTTTTTAAACATTTGATATTCATAAATCACATAAGTTGGTGTACCATGTAGGGCCTACACATTTCACTGTAGGCCTACTGCATTTGTCATTATTCAATGCAGTGCTCTCGCTGTTATGGGCGAGCGCGACAGCGCGAGGGCCTTTTGAGATCTGCTTGGCATCCGAAAAGTGATTATTATTCATGACCACAGGAACGACTGATCTCTGTTCGAATCAACCAATGAAACTGCGCGCTATGATCCCCTGTCTTGGCCTTGTCAACTATTCGGTGGGTTGAAAGAAATTCCTTCAGTATTACTACAATACATATACCATCAAACACCAAATTAGTACACGTTCATTGTTTGAACAGAGTTTTTGAAGCATTTTTCTTTAAATTTTGTTTCATAAGGTCCAATTTGGCATGCAAAAATCTGCGTTTGTGAATCATTTCACCTAATGAAATAGTGAACGCTTCCAGATCGTTTCGTGTTACAGCAACAGTCTGTACGAACATGGTCCTAGTATGATTGCATATTCAACGTAGGATCAAGTAGACAGACACGCTGATTGGTTGATTTTTGCTACCCAAAATAGGGCAGCAAAGTTCGGTAATTCAAAGGTCTAACATAAGAATTGGAATCAGATCTCAAAAGGCCCTCGCGCTGCACGCTCAGCTGGGCTCACTTCGCTCGCCCGTAATACAGCGAGAGGGCCTTGTCAAAAGGCTAGGCTCAACACAGTTCACCGCATTTTCCTTTCTCTATCATGGGCAGGGCAAGTAACCTACATGTAATTTATTTTGTATCGTTTCCATGGGAACCCGGAAACTACGGATAGATCAGCCATCATAGTTTCATTAACACCCAATTTTCCCTTCACATGTCAATGCTGGATGATTGATGCGTATCAAAGCAGGAGGGCAAATTCCATTTGACATACAGTACATATCTTCACAAGGAGTGAATAGTACCCACATACATGTACACGTACATGTACACGTACATGTGGGAGTGATACCACATGTACAGCACTATAAAGTATTAAACAGAGGAGGTAGGCCTACATGTACATGTACATGTACATGTATCACTCCTATAGTACAGTTACAGTTTTGTTTTTGTTTTTTTGTACAGTGTACATGTAGGCCTGTACAGATTTCCAGATGATCATAGTTTGTCTGTTGAAAATAAATGAATGAATAAATTTGTGAATGTTATTAAGCATCATTTTGCCGAACAAAGAAAAATGAATTTGGATCACAAACACACAAACACATACTTTCAACCACCGCCAATCGAGTAGGGCCTACATTGTACAGAATCATGCAAACGTATAGGCTTACACCTCCAAGAGGGGACCATCATGGACATGCTTGACAGTTAGCCGCACAACCGTGGACTTATTCAGTGCATATATTTTCTCAAACTTTCCAACACACCCCTATACAAATGAATCAGAAGACACAATTTCTAACCATTTTCAGTGCCTAGCAAATTGAGGGCCTTTCTCAATTTGCATGTTGTCCTCAGTTGGTACATGTAGAGAATATCAACTGTATGTCCTCGTTGGGAGATGGTTACACACCCACAAACATACATGTACACCACACACACACACACACACACACACACACACACACACACACACACACACACACACACACACACACACACACACACACACACACACACACACACACACACACACACACACACACACACACACACACACACACA
>JZLH01S0184440.1:0-25076 GCA_001188425.1 Eucidaris tribuloides | reverse complement strand
GGGTAGAAGTCAAGGGTTGAGATTTAAAACCGATTTACTGGCCCCTAAACATTTTGGGTTTTTTCTTTTTCTTTTTTTCTTGGGGGGGGGGGGATTCTGGATCCTGAAGTATAATCTCATGTTGAAAGGAGTGGAAAACCTGCTGGTATGCGGGAAGTTAAAGGTGAATTTCACCAGCCTGAAATTTACGCTGGTGAGCCATGTCCTAATGACATTCTTAACATTTCAATTGTAATGGAAAAGAATGGGTGGTGCTAATTGATTCATAATGGCCTTTTACAAGTCAGTGGTGTGTAAAGAAATCAACACAATGACCTTCTACAAATCAACAGCTTTGAATGAAATCAACATTTGTTTTTGCACTGAACTTGACATGTTATTGTTAACAAACATTTGACAGTTATTTCTCATTCTATTAATGTGACCTTTTTGTAACCTTTCTTTGTCCAGCCTTTAATAATGACTTGCAGATTTCAGCAGTATTCTTTCGAAAATAAACACTTCCATTATGTTTTCATTGTGCCATCTTATATAGGCCTATATAATGGTAGCCTGAAAACTATTCGGGTCATCTTTAAAATGAAATTGACTACCTCAGCATTTTTGCATACTTGCGAAAGCTAGATTAGCACAAATGTACTTCATGTGTCAAGTGCAGCTCAACCTTCTGCAATAACTTGCGATTACTCCCATTGCACTTGGAAATTTGGCATTGTGTAGGGGTCAAATATACATTTTCATTTCGTGAGGGAATCTCCTTGCAGATTTTATTGTAACATACTCCAAAACCATGCTCCCACTCATTCCTCCCTTTGACATGTTAAAGAAACAATAGTTGTAGAGCATGATGTGATGGTGTTCCCACTTTCGACCCTCTCTCACCAGCATGGTCCTTCCATCCTTCCATCTATTCGGGCCATCATTTGACTATCATCTCCCCTCCCACAGATTTCCCCTGCCCTGCACTCATGGGGGGGGGGATTACACAGGGCAGAGAGTAATACATACTTTTTTTCATAATAGGAATATCTGCCCATTTATTACTTGTATCAAATATTGTTTTGCAAATAAATTTTTAGATGTGTTACTGGGCATGAAAACGTTTTTGTGTGGACTTCAAAAAATAAGAAGTCTAATTATTCAGAAAATGAAATCACCAGGTGAATTTTACTTTGCAGATCTTCAGCACTGTCTTTTTTTCTGCAGACTCCACTACATAAAGCAAGAAAACGATGTATGTCACTTGTGACCACAGGGAGAAGGCAACTAACAGACATAAGTTAAGTAAAATGTGACATTGTGAGTATTGCGAGAATTATGGTACATGGTGATAAAGACAGTCTAAATAAGGGGTACTGTGTGATACCCTCCGCAAGGCCCTATAAATTAGTTAATTTGTGTTTATTTTACGTCTTTGCAAGTTTTATTGTGGGATAAAACTTGCAGAATCAGCTGTAGGGGGAGGAGCTTATCGATTCAATCAGTGCATACCTTACCACAGTGCGACTAACACACGTTGGGTGGCATACATCGGTCATGCATGGTCAGCTCCAGACTAGTGCATGTGCGATCTGATTGGTTGGCAAGAACTCAAATTTTTTCTTAACTTATGCCTGTTAGTTGCTGGCTCCTTCTCCCTTTAATGAGGAATAACTACATAATAGTGCCTAAAAGTTGGGGGTGGGGTGGGGGGGGGGGTGGAGTGGAGGAGATTCCATTGTTCCAACAGGTGAGGGAAGTCAAGTTCCTGGTGTAATAGTTTGCGCGTAAGTGCAGCACGCCTCAAGACTGAATTGAGATTGACTAGGACGGACAACCAGTGTTTGAGTAATTTACTGGAATTGCAAAGGTTTTGATTGAGCTAAACCATAGTTCCAGATACTTGAAGTATGAGGTGGTGACTTATTCAAAACTCACGTACTTGGTGAATGGCTATTTTTTTCTAAAAGACCACTGGATAGGAAGTTAATCAATATGCTGACAAATTCATTTTTATCTTATCCTGGTGGTTGTGTTAAAAGGTCTAGACCCTGCACTGAAGTTGACTGCTTATGACCTCAATTTTGTGTTTTCTGCCAATGGTTACCTTAGACAAGACTAGCAAAGATGCATTTTTTTTTTTTCCGCCAGTGCATTCGTGTGGCATTCCATCAATTGATTGCCCATTTGAACTTTCCGAGCTTTTGTGCCGAAAAATTGCAAAATGCGTCAAAAAATGGGCAATAATTTCCTCTACACAGCCAGCGGTGCCTATTATTAGTAAACACGTAAACAACGTCATCAGCAGGCTGCCTTTGTGTGAGGCAAAAGTTGAGATCCGATATCACACAAAATGTATTGGTAGGCTTGTTTTGATTTGAGCAAGTGGGAGTTCTCAGTAATTTTCATAAAAATGAGAACACATTTTGAAAAGCTTTTTTCATTGAATATGAGCACTTTTGTGTTACCTTTTCCAAATGTATGCAGTACACTTACCCAAGTTGAGCTGTTGGTTATTTTACATACACGTACATATGGTAATGTTCTGTAGTTGTTTATATTGTTGTTGTTTGTTATCTGATGATGTTTGTTCATGGTTAATTGTAGAAAAGTTTGCTTTAAAGTTATTTAACCCCCATGATAAATTTTAATGTGCTATTTGCAAAATTTATAAATTTGCAAGTTTGTTGAGTAATAAATAACACTATGTGATCTCCCTTGTTCTTACATGTGTATCATCTGTAAAAGCTGATAAGGAAAAAAAATTGTTTTAGTATTTTGATTTACCCAACCAGTATAGTTGCTGTATTCAAAAGGGTTCAGTAGTCATGATTTACTAGTAAACTATGTTTGAAATCTGTGGTGTACTTTTGTCCATGACCTGGAATACCATTTTCAGTCAAGTTAGGTAAATTTATTGCTCATAATATAATTGGTATAATAATCTACAGAAATAGGCCATGTACAAAATTGACAGATTCTTTTCCCAGAGGGCAGTATTTTTGTAGATTTCAGATTTGTCAATTTACATTTTTGTGCTCTCATTTATTTCTTGAGCAATGGTATGAGAAAATGAGAATAACTGTTACATTAAGTGAGTGTGAGATTTGAAGATACAGAATAAATACATTTGAAGTCAGAAAAAAATAATTTTGTAATATATTTTCCAATTCACAGCAGATTTTGTAATGTGCTATAGTCTAGTTTTTGAAGATCAGATGTGATTATGAATTGAACCCTGTGCCAAAAAATCAATATATTCCATATATGTTCATGTATTACTGTCTGCAATACGTAATTAATTACAAGTAGATACATGCACGGAAGACATATAAAAGGGGTGCCACTGAAAAGTAAAGAATTCTGAAAACTAGTTAAATATTTCCTACTGCTGACATAGCATGACACTGTCGTTTACAAATATTCAGTGCAGGTCTTATACATCAAGCAGTCTAAAACCCTGGATAAAGCTTTATTATGAGGGTTGTAATGTTTGAGCTAGTGCTTTGCATCCAGGACTGCTAAAATGATTCTAAATGTTGAGCTGTTATGTAACATCAAAGTCAAAGTCAACAGTTTAGGGGCCTTAAAATGACAGTGTTTAGGCAGAGGGCAAACTATCAATATCGTTAATGTCTGGGCGGCAGGCTTGTGTTGTGGGTTGTGTGGTCGCTGATCTGAACTCTTGTCAAAAGAGTTACACGGAAAAAAAACTAGCGAGCTTAAACTAGCTGTAAATGTAAATATTTTTGAATTAATGCTATGCCACCCACAAAGCACTAGAGCATGGAAGTGCAATTCAATGTAAACATAGTATAGTCTGTGAGTACAGTTGGAATAACCGTGGCTGTTGCAAATAATCATATTTTGTGCTTAAAATAGCATGTTGCTTGGTACAGGATAATTGTGTAAGTTGGGGTAATGGGATATGCATGTACATGTATTGCTCTACATAGGATCTAAATTTGACACAAGCTTTGCAATAGTTTAACCATACTGAACTACATACATTGCACTTTTCATTTATCCAAAATAATCTTGGTTGTTTGTCATTTTAAAGAGGGCATAGGAATAGGGCAGGGGACTCAAACATATATCGCTGGTTGGATATCTGCTAAATGTTTTTCAGATATGAAACTATTTCAAAATCATAGATTTATTCAATATCCTTTTCAAATTTGATCAGTCCCATGTTGTATGTTGAATACTTCAGTATTACCATGAACCCCAAAAGGTCCCAGTTAGACTTCGCTCTGACGTCACAGCTTTATCCCCACCGCACCACTTTAATGTCCCATGCGAAAAGAACAAGAACTTCAAGGCCAGCACTTTAGAGAGAACAAATTGAAATTCAGATTTAATGACTAAAGTATATTTGTATTAGGAATTGATTTCTGTCGCTATATTATCCCCCCTTCCCTCCCCCCCCCCCACTCCCTGAAAAAATGAAAGAAAAGAAGTATGTGACATACCAGGTATGTACGTTTAATTAGTATAAGGTAACATGGAATCATGACTAGTGCCTATTATCGCAAGCTCACCAGTGGTGACCGGACAATAAACCTATTATAAAGCCACGGATTATTTGTTCTATGGAATTCAATATGCGGGTAATAAATTTAGGTTAATGCATTGTTTGCCGAGCTATTGTTACTCGGGTGGGGAAGTACTCCGATGACTTCATTTGATTTAAACGGGATCACATACGTGAATCGATTATTTTGCCTGACGTTTCACACCGGGTGTGTTTTCGTTGATGAAGGGGCGTCTGGGGTCAAGCGGGTTCCCATTGTCGACATCACAGACGATCCCGATTGTTCGGAGTTATACAAATTTGTTCAGGAAGATGAAATGTTTCCTGTATGACTTCCGAGAGGTAATGGTTGTCGGTGCCTGGGCCTGTTGGATTGGGACAGGATATTGGTAGCATGCGCACCTGGATTTCAATGATATATAGGCCTACATGTAACCTGGCTGAAGTTGGCCTATCAAAACTCAACTTGAATGTCGTTTTTATTTTAAATTCAAAAGTAAGGTTTGATGACACAATACTTAGGGGTGTGGGGTGTTTTAATCAGTTTTATGAAGTTTTGTTGTAACGTCACTGAGAGGTTAAGAACTGAGAAAATCTAGACAATGTGGAAAGGTTTAATTAGAGTCACTATGCGCATCTTTAAGAGTCATATGTGCAAGTACACAAAAGCTGCCAAGTCAGTGGTAGTGATTTTCAATAATTTCTACTGAAAATGGCAAAGATTACCGACTGTTGGATGAAAAATACTGATTTTATCAATCAGTTTTGTGTAATTCAACTGCACTTATGCTAGAAGTACTGATTTTGATTCAAACTATGACAAAATAACTGATTGTAGCTGTAAAATTTAAAAATGAAAAGTGAGCAGATATAGTTGTGTACATGATACATTTCCTAAAAATCCCCTCCGGCGTAAAATGATAGCCTTTCACAGCATGACATTTTCAGGGAATTGTAGATGATACAAAACTCGGCCCCAAAAGACATGGAAGAAGCGACTGGTGGAGGAGAGTAGGTGGGTTGGGTTGAAAGAGGAGGATGCACTAAATAGAGCAAAGTAGAGGGAAGGATAAGAGCAATTTCTGTGAGAGTGAGGTAAATCTGGCCACACCAGTAATCTGGAAGAAAACCCGCTTTTAAAATCTGGATTACCACTACTCTTTCAACAACAGCACCAAAGAAAAAAAAAAAACATTTTTTTTTCAGCATTTACCAAAACTTTACACTACCTTTAAAACACTATTGAAGCAGCATCGGAAGACATGACAGTGACTCGTCAGAGATGAGTTTGATGGCCAGATTTGACAGGGAAAAAGTATAGAGGGAATCTCTCAGGACATCAAATGCCTGCCATTTTGTCATGTGGTCGGGGTCTGGCGGAGGTCAGGTCCCAAATGATGCCGGTGCAATCGATCCCAGTTTCGGGGAGAGACCCTGCCAAGTTGACATAGCTGGCATGGTTGGCTTTGACGTGTTGGTAAATTGACATGAGCTGGGTCTATAAATAATATAGAGATTTGTACCCGTGCTATTTTGGGGTCGAGATAGATTGTCGTCCCCCGAACAACCCGTCTGGAGTCCTGTCATTCGCCTTTAATTAGATGTCCACTACCAGTGCGAGGATGAGCGTGAAGATGGATAAATCCCGGAACCCCATCTCTCCCCCCACTCCCCTACCGCATCTACTTGTGAGTAATAACAATCACAATGCTGATCTTCTGTGAATTACATCCTGTAACCCTAATACAAGGCAAAGTGCAGCAGATGCCAGTAATATTAAACAATATGAGCTACTCTGAACTTATATAAAATTATTTTTAGATTTTATATGAACTGGATCACTATCATGTATATCCCAGAAAATGTTTTAAGAGCTTTGGAAGGGATCTTTGACCAATAAACTGGACTGATTTTACATTACCACTAACAATGATCTATTTTTATGCCTCCGCAACGTAGTTACCGGAGGCATCATGTTTTCGGGTTGTCCGTCCGTGCGTGCGTCCGTCCGTCCGTCCGTTACTGGATCTTGTTCCATCTGTTTCTTCACTGCAATTCTGGTGCAGGAAATGAATTGTCACTCAATACTATTTATTTGCTTTCACATTCAGTAATTTCTCTTGAGCAAAAGTAGTTTGCCTTTAAAAACCTTTCAGTGTTAACACACAGTACATACTTTAATTACAAGCAGATAATATCTGTGTAAAACTGTAAATCATGTTCCTCTTACACATGTTTGATCTATATCTATCGGATATCCTAGGATTCAAACTAAATTCTTTGAAAAAAAATCCATTTCTCTTCATTATCAAGAAACTGGCTTCCAATTACACATTCCCTATCTGTCTGATAAATCAGCATTTTCAAATTCCTCTCATTATCTTCTTTAATTGAATCTGCAAGTATCCTTCAATGCTATATCAAGTTATTCTTCATTCTTAGTATCTCTTTTTGAATGCTATTTCATCAAGGAAGGTCAATGGATGCTCTACAATTGGTGATTTATGGTCTGACCTCCGATGACCTTACTGCCCTGAAGTTTGTGGAGATACGGAATTAAGCACTTGTCACTGCGCTTACTTAATCATTGACAGCACAAAAGCAAGCGACATTAATACAACCTTATGATCTTTGCATTTAATTTGAAATTGACTTCCCGTGATTTTGTGGAAAGAATATCGAACAAGTATGAACATACAAAGAATACAAAGATATGTGCATTGAGAATCTGTGAGCAAGCTATTCAAATTTTGGCATCTAACTTTATGAGCCTGTCTTGACAAATAAATTAGGAAGGAGTGGTTTTATAGAAATACTACATATTGAAATAACAATATCTATTGACATATCGCCTTCTGGGCTTTCGTGATAACCTGTAACTAAAGAAGCTAAGTGAACTGCTGCTGAAAATAAAAGAGAATGTCCCAACATTTTAACCTATGCTGTTTTGATGTTCGTTTTTATGCATTAAACATTTGCGACATCATTAACATTCCAGTGGGGTAATTTATATTTTACGTGGATGAGCGTCCCGGCGAGTGGTTGTTTTCAGACGTAGTGTAGCATCACGTCCAATTATCTGTGAAAGCGCATCGGAATGGCAGGATTTAGCATGAATAGAATGATTCACTCTGTCCAAGCGCTCTCCAGAACTATAATTGATACTTCAAGCTTGTACTTAAAAAAAAAGAAAATGGCAGAAAAAGATTGATCGTAAGTGTTTTAAATTTCAGAGTTCAATTATAGTCTTACTAGAGTTTGCCCCAAAGGGATTTCACCCTGACAGAGGCAGTGGTGTAATTCCTTTTGTCCCGAAAACCTCAAGGGAATCATCTTGCTTTTGTCAGCGTTCAATGAAAATCTGTCTTTCTTTTTGTCCGTTAAATTCATCATCTGGTATAAATCCATCTTGTATACATATTATACCCTGCAAAGTAGCCCCATGAAAAAGAACGGGTAATGAGGCGTGCTCTGCCAATAAGCTGGCTTTTGTGTGTACACACTCCGAGGGCATTACATTCGTGGCAAAACGCTGGACCTCGAAATTACTTTTGAGCCAACTTCTGTGAACTTACAACTCCTCTACTGGGACTATTGAGCTATCGAAAATGAGTCAGGTTTATGTTCAGATGATTTTTCTTTTCTTCACCCGATTTCAATGCCTGGCAGCTTGGGCTATTCACTGAAGAAATTGAAGGCAGCATTTTAGTCGAACATTATCAGCCGCTGTTCCCAAACCACCATCTTGAACAAAAATATGAGCATCAAGAATTGGCTAGGGTTTTCCAATAAAGGGCATTAAGCTCTAGTGACCATGCAGTTATAGGCTGTTGTGTGGGCAGGAGTTGAGCATGCCATAGTACGTGTATCTATTGTTATTATGGAGAGGGTAAAAAAATATTCAAAAAATACCACCACAAAATATCTTTGTTTACCTCTTTCAGAGAGGTACACCTCCCTGCCTCTCTGTACAGGAAGAGGGCTTCATACTACAAAGGATGAATCAGCCTAGATAGACACAAGTGAGGCCGAAGTGAGAAAGAGAAATTCTGCAAAATAAAGGTGCGCTCCCCAAATCTTGACCACTTGTTGATGTGCACAACATTCCCAGTGAGACATTATCAAATTTCTCACACTCTATTAAAAATGAAATGAAATAACAACCAAAACCTTGCCATTCCCAAGATAGAAACATCCATTCAGATCGTTGATCAGGAGGTGATGGATTCATTGTAGTTGACTGATACATTCTGCACTTGGACATAACGTTGTCCTCTTGGACAGATTGGGGGGGGGGGGACCCAAATGATATTCCTCAAAAGCTCAAATCATTGAATGGCAAGTTTATCAAACAGCTGTTGGCTGAGATATTTCATTCATCAAATATATGTGTTCTTGATTTCTTGCAAATCCATAAGATCGATTGTCAAAAAAAATTCACTATTATCAGTCTAAAGTGATCTTTTTTTCAGTTGTTCACCTTTAACAAATCACTGGTTTAGAGGTTGAAGGGCACTTACTTCTGTCAGGTTCTTTGCTTTAAGAACCAGAAGGGTGCTTTTGCTATTTAGAGTCTGTAGTCTTAACACCCTTCTGATTTTTCACTCTGAGCTGGTGGCATTGAGAAAGCAGGACATTTTATTTCAAAATACCAACAACTAATCTTTGTAGTAAAGGTACATGTATTCCTTCTTTGAACTTGTATTAAATTTTTGCACATAATTCAAGTTCTGTATGGAATTGGTGTGATTGGGCCTACATGTTGGTTCAGATGTTTGACTATCTTGAAAGGAATTCCTTGAGCAATGTCGTATTTAGATGTAAATATGCCAAGTGTAGGGATGTTTATTTCTTAAAGTCTATGGCAAATCTAGGAGATGTCTTCACACCCACTATAAATACATTTTCATGCAACATCTCAGAAATGGTTGATTGGGTGTACATAAAATCATTATAAATATGGTAGACCGTAGAGTCACTGGTGTTTGCATACAGGATGAAAGTTTCCAATGGCAGTAGTTCTGCCGTTGGAAACTTTTAAACAAACATTTTCATTTTGTATGCAAATCATAACACCACCTTTAACCCCCTAAGTGCTATTATTACTAACTACAAAACTTTGTGTGATTGTGTAGCGGGTGCTTTTCTGTGCATGATTTTTAGGAGAGGCTCTATAGAGGTTAAGGTGAAAGGGACTGTATTCATCTAAGGGGTCCCTAATTGTCTTAGCTGTCAGTCACAAGTGATTCTGTCGTCAACGACAAAAGCCTCCATTGACCCCTGTGAGCTTGCGTCACCTCTCCAACACTCCAAAATGCCGTGACCCATTCATGGGGAAACTGCATGACCCAGTCTATAGTACATTATATGGACTGTTATGGGCTGTTGGTCGGTTGGCATTGGACAGGGTTCTATTAAAGTGTAGATAGCCCAGCGATGAGTGAAAGTAGCCAATTTTGATAATCCACTAAACTCTCAAATTTATAACCAATCTTGACAAATTTGCGATGGGGCCCCCAGTATTGTAAAGACTTGATGAGGAGGGAGGAGGGGCTTAACTTTGATGACAATAACAGCTTAAAGGGGTTAACATTTTTCTTTCGCTGTCTCTCTACTGTCACTACAAGTTCAGATGAAATTATGTGTATTTGGAGTTGTCTTTATTGTGTGTAGACTGATTCAAATACCCTGACTTGTTAAAATGTTCGAGTCATAAATGGCTTAAAAAAAATTATTCATGTTGCTGTAAAGTACTTGCTTTGTGTCAATTTTGTACTTCGTTTGAATTTGAAGTTAATTGATAGGTAAACCATTAAATTCTTAATGGGATTTGATGAAATCAATTTATCCATGCAGGGAAAAAAATAATACATCGGGTCGGGGCCTGATTTTCCCGAAATGCTGCAAAGAGCCCCTAAATTGCCATAGGGTTCAATACAAAAGAATATTTTGAAGGCACTGAACAGGAAAAAGTAGCCGCCGAAATGAATAATTAATTTTTTCCTGTATCATGGAGATGACCTCGGAGAGTATGCATATATTGTAGCAACAGAGAAGTACTGCAGCACTTATTTACTGAAGAGTATTTGAAACTATGAGATGGAGAGATTATACTTAATAATTCTGAGTATAAAGCAATAGAAGAATGCGTAAATTGATTCATATGCACATACATGTAACTTGAACTTTATTCACCCAGCACATTGATAGTACCCTAATCATCAAAGAAAGTAGAAACTCAGCTTACAAAATTCAACGTGTTGTCGTCATTTGTCAATTATTGGTGGAGGTGAATGTAAGTAGCAAATATTCATATTTGATTCGTACACAGTACAAACTAGTAATGAATATCATTCAGTTAACTCGAGTCATTACAGACATACCGCGCTATGGTTATTCTTAGTCTAACCTTTAGACCGGGAATATTTGAGATGGCTGCCTCGCAAGTTCAAGGGTAAGGCCTGTTGGGGTTTGGCTGGGTTTTAATTTAGCGTGAAGGTTCCTTAAGCGTGGATTAATATCACAATCGTCATTGGTACTTGGATTGTGTGGGCACACATGGTAAGTTTTTTCATCCGGTCAGAGTGCAAACTGACACAGCTGAAAACCCATGAAGTCCAAAAATACAAAACTGGTACAGCCTAACTGTCAAACTCCCAAATTGGACTGGGATTGAATTCAAGGTAAACAATTTACATGTGTAAGTTGTTTATTCATCAGTCTTTAAACACACACACACACACACACTCACACACACACACAAACACACACACACAAACACACACACACACACACATACATTAGGCCCATGATATGTCACTCACAGCTGTTGCTACACCTATATTTACAAATATTTGCCTCCTTTTCAAATCTCCACACATAACTGTAAACTATAACATAAAAGAGGGTCAATTATTTTTTTCTAAACAGCAAATGGCTCCTTTGATAGCCGTTATGGGGCAAGGTTGGCATTTCATTAATGATATGAAGGCACTGACATGATTGCGGGCCATTAGGGATGCCAGTTGGCAGCTGATTGACTCTCCTCGCGATTGAGAGTGACTCCTTTCTACAGTTTGGCCGACACATTTAGGCTGACAACACTGGGACTGCCAGACGGAGTGGGCAGGGTAACGATATGTGATAGGGAGGTCACTGGGTGATGTTAAATGTTTAGGGAGGAGGAGGAGGAGGTGTCCCTCCTTTGACATTTTGCCCCCCTTCCCACCCCCTTCTGCTCCCCCTTCACAATGCAACCAGCCGTACTTCCACTTGTGACTCCTAGCGGCGTTAAAGGGAGGCTGACGAGGAAAGTGATGTGGGAGTTGGTTTTGTTAAATGAACCAGATCGGTATTCTTGTACAAAGAACATGCCATCGTCTTGTGTAATTAACATCAAAGTATTCAGGGTGCACATTACAATCATGAAAAATGTGGTAACATTGTGTATGATACAGTATTGCATGGGTTTTGCAGTTACATCCATTTATTTTAATCTGAGCCTGTAATTTGTCAAAAGATTTTGTGTCTACCAAATATAAAAAACAGGGTAGAAAAAAAAAGTTGCCAATCATGATGTTATTGTAGGGTGGTCAAGATGGGTCAAGATGATTTAAATTAAAGTGACTCTTAAAAACGCTTGATTCACCACTGGAAATATCTTTTGTTTGAAAAAAATAGGGCATCCTTAATCTCTTCAGATACTGAAAAAAGTGGCTCATCGTCACATTGTCTTCTCTACATTCCTCTGAGTGTTTGTTTCACAAAGCTAAAACGATTGTGCACTTTAAAGGCATCGTATAACAATGTTTCCAGTTGTAAAAATCTGAGCTACGTGATTCCCCATACTGCCAGTGTCTTTGATACGGTCTAAAAATGAAGCCCTGAAAAAATTGCAGTTTAAAATGATCATTATGTGCTTTAAAAAAGTAAAAATCATTGAGAGACCATTCCAACTTTCCCCATAGACTGCTGTGTTGCAGAATTTCCTATCGGCTGAGAATAAATTAATGTGCCATTTTGTATCTGCACATATTGTACAAGTGACAGCATTACTGTCCAAACAATATGTGTTCTAGGGTGTTTATTTATCCATTCAAACACTGTCAGATATGTCAGATGGCAAAGTTTGACAATTTTTTTAACGGGTCTTCCACAGTGTTATATAGCATCTTTAAATGTTATCAGGCTTTCTCTTCAACATTCGCCCTCATCCAGCTGAATAATGTGTTGCAACCTTTGCTCGAGATCTCGCCTATGATTACAGTTTGATATCTCGGTTTGACGACAGACGAAAGACGTTGGAGACGCGCAGTTTGCAGCCGAGAGTTAGGAAAACTCTGTTGAACTGTCCTTCTCCTGTCAGCTCCGGTAATGGACTTACACCAACGTCCCCCGTTACATCTTAAACAGGTGCCAGTCGGGCTGAGGAATATCAACTGTTGGGTTGTTGTGATACTGACACAGGCACCTTGGCACATGAGGAAGGCTAGATGATAAATAATGTGTGCTGTTGGGGGGGGGGCTATGGGAGGGGGCACTAATGTGACAAGAACACATCTGTTACGACTAGTTTATACTTTCCAGGAACTATGAATCTTTTCTTGGGAGTGGGGACATCTGATGAATTTGATATCAATTTAAAATGGCTGGTGTAGACAGATTTGTGTGTGTGTGGGGGGGGGGGGGGGGGTGGGGAGGGCGTTCAATTTACCATGGTACCTGGTACAAAATAAAGTGAAAAGTGAAAAAAAGCAGTGATTCTACAATAGAAAAAAATCTTGGATTGGGAGAACTAGGGCCTCCCCCTCCCCCCCCAAAAAAAAATGTGCCACTGATTTCAACCCAAGAAAATAACATTGTCAAACACATGTACTGTAAATGGTGAGCCTCATTCCTCCATACTGGCACTTATTTTTGTAATGGTATATATTGTGTACAGATGGCATGTTTTTATTTCTGTGTCTGTCAAAACTGTGTGTTTGTCTTGTTTATAATGTGACGTCAGTTTGACAGCGCTGCTCCCAGAAGACTGGATTGACAATACGAGATGGGATGTTTGTACAAGAGGTCCCAGAGAATGTTGCCTTGTTTAGACAAGAGACACAAATATTTGTGCTCCTCGTCAATATCATCCAATGTTTTCCATGTTATGGATGGATAAAAAAAATATGAAGAAAGAAAAAAAAATTGATCACTTTTGAATTTTCAGCATGTCAATGTAAATTTTGAATCTGCTGATGTTTCCAGCTTCTGCATACAGTATGAGATATTTATTCTCATACATGTATTTCACCTGAAACAAATATACTGTGTGACCGGCAGAAGGCCGTTGGCCTGTGCTCTAGGCAGAAGGGTGTTTACAGTAAATTGCCTCTAACTTGTAGACCACTGGCTTATGTCACAGTGAATCAAAGTGTCATGATATTCATAGATACTTTTCTCAATCTGTTTAGCACTTATGTCAAATTGGCGAGTTGTTTTAAAGTTAGAGACAATTTACGGTTATGTTCCTTCTGCTTAGAGCATATGCTATGACCTTCTGCCAGCACAACTCTCGTTCATTGGGGAAGCTTTGATGCTCGTTTCCAAATTCCAATCATCTGAGGAAAAAATTGAAACCAACACCATAACAACACTGTAACCTATAGTTCTGTGAAATTCGCAACATGAAGTATTTTTAAACTTCTTATACACTTACAGAATAGCAGCACTTACAAACAAATCAATGATATAAATGTCAAATTGGATCGGACAAGCGAATAATTCAGCGCATTCTTCTTGCAAGTAAACAAAAAAATGTACACCTCTTCAGCACTTTTTCCAAAAAAGATCCAAGGTGTCGGTTTAAACTGAGGGGCAAGACAGTTCTTGGCTTCCCTCCATATTGTACCTGACACATTTGGCAGTAAGAGGCTGCCCCCTCTCGAGAGAAATGCGGTATGGCAGATTGCCGACACTTAAGTGTTGAGAGAGCGCATTTTATTAATCCGCAGATATTAAAACTGTCACATTACTGCAGCCACTAGTTTTAATGTTGCCTTCCACCTTTGTCGTTTGAAGAGTGATGGGTAGATAAGCGGTTTCATGCATGCGACAGGGAATGTGTAGGCCTACATGTAGTTTGTGGAATCTCTGTTGAGTTGTCTTGGCTTGCGGTCGTAGAACATGTTTTGTCCTTTGTAGTTGATTGATTTGTCTTTTCATTAATTTATATATTTATTTAATTATTTATTCATTTATTTATTTATTGTTTATTTGTGACATCTTACTTAATGTCTGTTTTATTGATCAGTATATTCAGTGACAAGTTTATCAATTAGTTGTATTAATCCCTTTTAGTTGGACATATATTTATGTCTATATTTATATGTTTATTGATAAGTTCATTGCCTGATATATCTTATTTCATTTTTTCGCATTTCTGTACTATTCTGTATTAATTGACCTGTTTATCAATTAGTTTGATAAGTTACATGTATTTATATCTGTATTTCTATGTTTATTAATTATTAGTTAATATATTTATTACTTTGTTTACATTTTATATACACGTATGGGGCCTATCTCCAATATAACACTTTCAGATTATAATAAACATGACCAATCAGAAAAAAAATTCATCCAAACTTGTGTAGGAACTTTAATACCCATGAATTTGTAATCTGTTTCAATCTTTCATGTCAATGTCATTCTTATTTCATGAAAGATAATCCATCCTTGTGCCTTGATGAATGATTGTATTACATAACACCTGCAGCTTAATGATCTGTTTCCTCAATTTTGTTGACGCTCTAAATAAGTGTTTGATCATTATTATAATTTTTCTACTTCTGATTTTCGAGTGCTTCCATACAAATATGATATCCAACTTGGAAGAAGTTCCCTCTCTTATCACACATTTTGGTTGACCATAATTCAAACCATGATTTGATTGATGATTCAAACTTAAACCAAATGGCTTTTATGTATTCATGTAAACAGTCACTTTCAAGGTGATGCCTGTGGCATGTATATCAGTCTACACTGTAAAGTGCTATAACATAATAAACTTTCAAGATAGATGGGTGTTACGAAGGTTAATTGTAATGGTAATGGTGATTGTATATGAGGTGTATGGTATTTTGATGTGTGGTAAACATAGTATTAATGCAGGTGTAATATTTTTCATGTTGATAGCATGCCCTAATTATTTTAAGATGTGTAGATGATATCAACATCATTAGTTCATATACGTGACCTTTCTTTGTTCTATGATCAAACATTCACGTAGCATACATGTAGGCACTGGTTTATTAGCGGTGTTTAAATTTACTAACGTAGCAAACTCCTGATAGGATTAATTTTTCACGAATTGGAGTGGGGTGGGGGGTGATGAAAGCTGGGATGGGATATGGATTCGGAACTTGTTTATTTCTTGCACTCCCGTCACAAGTGTACCAAGTGCAAATTTTTGTTGATCCATATTAACTGCCCTCACACGCCCATGGGGAGAAATAATAAACAGAATAATGGAATAAAAACAAATTTGTTAGCGCTGGGTATGGGGTCTGGTCGACTTCTCATCATTATGAAACTTGGATGTGGTAATTGCATCAACTTGACAAGTGGACCTGACTGGTGGGAGGTAGTGACAGGTCGTATATAAACTAATAACACCCTCATCCTTACCCTGGTATGCTCGGAATGTGAACCAGTAGTAATTGACCAGATTGGTGCCATTCAACCTTGTCGTTTTCGCGAAAAAAGACATCAAGTTGATGAGAATGCCTGTGTCGCAAATTTCTACTGTGATCAAAAGAAGTTATACGTGAAACGGACTTGCTTGAGACCGAAAAGAAAGAGAAAGATTTTACATCAAGTGGTTTAAAGTACAGGACAATACTTTGTTATGTGGAAAATGCACAAAATAATCCCCAGATTCACCACTCATTTAACTTCTAGTTCTTGGGGGTAGTTCGGACCTTTGACTTGAGCAAGTGGTGCTTTTCGTTGAGACAGTATTGGGACCTAATTTGAGGTCCTGGTGTAACCTTTTAGGTCTTTGATACAAAAGATATACAGTAGTGATGCAAGAAAGTGGCAGGTCTCATACTCTCATTGCTGGTCTTTGTCTTGCGACAAGTTTTGGGACTGTAGGTCTGGAGTATATAATTAACAAGTTGAAATCCTATTTGGACATATATTGAATGCAGCAATTGCCATAAATTATCTTAGAGTATTAAAAAAATTAATTGATCAGGAACTTCGCAGTTATTTACAAACTTCCATGGTTAATCCACTTAAACTCGCGGTCATTTGTTTCAGTCAAGTACATCAAATTCAACCCTCAACACATCACACCAAAGGATAGCACAGTTTTATCCCCCAAGTCAAACCACCACCTCCCTGCTACCATCAATGTCAGTGATGTCTGATTATGGCACAATTCAGAAGAAGATGCCCGTTGAAAGTCATTGGAGGGGGGGGGGGGGCGTGTCTACAATCTCACTGAGGGCCATAGATAAGGACAACAGTGTCAGGAATGTGTATAAATAGTGTACCAATTAGGAAAAAGAACGTACACATTCTAATTAAAGATAAATCAGTAAATTTGATAATAGTACTTATTTCAGGGTTGTAAAAAAAAAATCAATTGATCTGGAACTTCACAGTTATTTATGGATTTCCAGTTATCCAAAGAACTACTTAAATTCTTGATCAATTTGTTTTCAGTCAAGTATTATCAGAATTAACCTCAACACACCACGCCACAGGATATCACAGTTTTATCCCCCAAGTCCCACCACCTCCCTGCTACCATCAATGTCAGTGATGCCAGATTATGGCACAATCGAAGAAGATGCCAGTAAAAGTGGATTTTTTTTGGGGGGGGGGGCATGTCCACCATCTAGCTGAGGGCCATAGATCAGGACAACAGTGTCAGGAATGTGTACAAATAGTGTTTCTGGTTGATTGGGTGTTATCCCCCCAGAGGCGACTGGTCTCAAGCAGGTGACCTTTTCCAGTGAGGACATGACCTCTTCAGGTCACTTTTTTCCAGCTGGTTCCAGTGATATTCATTTTATGTCTCCAACTTGGACTCAGCGTTACATCAACAAGTTGCTCTGTGTTTTTTGTCCTTCAATATTTCTGTCATGTCTTATTTTGAGAGGCCCAACCTATTGTCAGATTCCATTTATCATCCAAAGACCTTTGGTAAAACTTGTCATTGTGTCTGGTCAATTTTTTTCTCCTCATCTCAAAGGATGACTTATGGCACATTCTCACAGCTCTCGCCATTTATAATCATGTCAAGAAATACTGATGTCAGTTCCAGTCTTGTTCTGAACATGTAGATTGTTTCTTGAAGTAATTGAAGTTTGGCAAATTATGTGGTTTCTCTCTTTTTACCATGTTTTTCCATTTTGATATGGATAATTGTGGATCCTCACTCTTTCACTGTTTTGTTAATGTTTGTACAATTATTTCTAGTGTACTATACCCTCTTTCTCTTTCTGTTATACACTTCTCTTTCTGTAGGTTTTGCAAGTCCACCTCCATGTTGTAACTCTTCCAAATTTGCACAACAGAAAGATAAAAATTGTGGGCTGTATGGAAATGAACTCCTTGCATGATAACCAGTCTCGGATCTTGGTATCAAACCCACACCTGCACCACAATGTGACAGCCCGTCCATCTGTAATCATGTCTTTTATGAAGTTTGCATGTTTTGTGGGATAAGGATGTTGATGTTAGAACTGTTTCCTGTACAAACCCTTCTTGTTCATTCTTTGCAAAAGCCTCCAATGTCAGGAAAAGGTTAAATCTCACCCTTCTTTCAAACCAGGAAAATTTATTGAATTATGAGTACAAAACCTAAACAGTGCCAGTTTCATGTATAATGTAAAATCTATTATCTAAGGTTACAATTTATACTTGTGTTACTATACGATATACTGAATATTTCAATGATCATGTGCAGTTAACTCAGATGCAGGGAAATAAAAATACACTTTTTAAAGGCCCACTGTCAAGGGTCAACTCAACAACAGAGAGGAATGACAACCAGTCTTGGAATACAGGCACATATTCATCAATAGGACTGTTGCAGTGCTAGCCTATAGTGTACAGACTGTGGGAGGTATTATATATTTTTTCCACACTGTCATGGCCGTTTCCATTGCATTATGGGTGTCATTAGTGCACCCTTTTTAAGATTTTAGTCTAAAGATGCATTTTTCATGGTGTCATGACAGTGGGCCTTTAAACCATAAATGTTGTTGGAATCCATTTATTGCTCTTTCACACACACACAATCTAAATACCCAGATAGTCTTTTCTTTTCCTTGTTCTGTTTGAATGACATTCCTATGATTTTGAGAGGAGATATATGGGGAAATTGGTTACAAAGTGACTGACCCAGCATTCAAGCTCCTCTCCCGACCCCTACCCCCCCCCAAAAAAAAAAGAATGTGGAGAACAGTCATTTTGATATGTGATCTCTTTCACTTTCTACATTTCCTCTCTGTGTAGAAGATGGATACCTTGTTGTAGTGGTAACAAGTCCAAATACATCTATATGCACTGAATGCATGTGAAATAAATGAATTTGGTTCTCACTATGAAAGGAAAAGAAATCCATTTAAGCCAAATTCTTGTCGAAAACATTTGCCTCATTCACGGTTCATGTAAGTACGCGTGTACACGACCTGGCAGTTTTCTCAATTGCTCTAGAATTACACGATTTGAAAGCTACTAACGTAAGTGAATAGCACATGGACCATTGTGTGCCCAGTTATCCCTCCCGTCTTGGGTCACGAAACTCCCGAAGACGAGACTTGGCTAGCGGCATTGTTATTTCAGTTTGTCAAGTGACAGGCAGAAGTTGCTACAGGGGCATGCAGAGTGCGAAAAGATCGTTTTGATAGGCCTTGAATTTCAACGGTCGCTGGAGTACTCTCCAAAAAAAATGGCCTCTGCCCACCAAGAATTCTAGAGTAGTCATCTGTTTTGCGTGTTCAGATTGTAGTTTTCACTCTGTTTTAAAGATGATATTGAGTAATTGCAGAATAGACATAATTCAGATATGAAATACTGGTACTTTAAAGGCTCACTGTCATGACAGGATGAAAAATGCCCTGTTTTGACTAAAATCATAAAAAGGGTACACTAATGACACCCATAATGCAACAGAAACTGCCACGACATTGTGGGAAAAATACAACATTTCTTTTCCTCCCACAATTTGTCCATTTTGGCACTGCAACAGTTCATGTTCGTGAATATGTGCCTGTATTCCAAGACTTGTTGACATCCACTGACTCTGTGGTTGAGTTGACCCATGACATTGGGCCTTTAAAAATCATCTATCAATCAGTTTGATCAATCTATAGCTTTACCAATCCTACCAATATTTGCTACATTTTAAGGTGAACTGCACATATTTTCCTATATTGCAATGCAATATGCGTCACATGGACAATAAGGAAATGGCAAAATCTGATAATAGATTTTTTGTCATCCACTAGTACTTTAATTTATCTTCAAGTTTACTAACAAGCTAGTCTGGCAATGAGAAGTTATTCAAAAAGTTTTGCAAGAAAACATTTTGTGGTGAAGGGTATTAAAATAACATACAATGTATAGTCATGAAGTAAGTCTGCAGCTTCAACGTACTTAAAGGTAAAGTTCAACCAAAATGTAACAGTTACCATTACTGGTCAGAAATTGACTACAGAGAGTCACATATAGTTTGTGAACTCCTACAACTTGTGTGAACGCATTCCTGAGCTGCGGCGATCGTCGACTGATGAAGAATAGCCCCGAAGTTGATGAAGGATTGAAAGCACCTAGAGATCGTGGTTACTCCCCTTCAGCAAGAAAAAATACAAATGATTTAGTATGTGTTTCCTTTTGGGCTAGGTTGAAGAGTTCAAGTTTCTCTGACGAGGAAGAGCATTCTGGGAGATAAATCAAGCGCCTCGCAGGCCACGCTGTTTGAACGGCGAAAAAGAGAGCGACAGATGTGTTTGGTTTTTGCTGACAAAGATTAAGAAGTATGTTGTTGTCCTTCTGGCTATCTGCCTTGTAAAGTCACATCACATAGTAACATGAGATTGACAGATTTTGTGTTGTGATGATAGGGATGATGTTTGGGATTCAAATACGACCAGGAGCTGTTGCCCAAATTTGGATCTCCCTCAACTTTCCAAAATAGATACTGCACTCTTGGAAGTATGTCGTGTCATTTTTTTTTTAAAGGGAGAAGGGTGGTTTAGCGCTTTCTTTTATTGTGCAGCATGCAAATTGAGTTTCTAGTGCTGTAGTTCTTCCGCACCTACAGTAAGATGAAACTAAATGGTTACCTAAAACGGGACATAATCTTAATGATAGTTGGTAGTGATGGTTGGTTAACCATTTTTTATACAAGAGTATTAAAATCACACACAAAATATGGCGTGTCTGTCACTGGTTTGATTAAACGATGAAACAAGCAATACTGGTATCTTGTCTTAGTACAGTTTCGTAAGTCTGAGTGATTAAATCTACACGCACAATATTTAGGAACTGTAAGAGTTGCTACTTGTGGATTTTAGAAAGCAAACTTTTGTGTGTGTGTCTTTAACATATTTTAAGAAGCCTTGGGAAAAACCACAAGGGAAAACGAATGAGTATAGAAATGCCACCTGACTGAAGGGTAAACAGTGATTTTAACGTGGTATTCTGGCATAGAAAACTGAAGTATTATAGACATATTATTGGCGACACCACGGTAAAGAGAAAAAATTAGATGCCAATGGAAAGAAAACAGTGTTCAGAAAATGAGGGGTTCGGTTGATATTCAACAAGTTTGATATGATATGACATTCTCTCGAGTCGGCCCCGAGGGAGAGATAATTATGTAAACTATGCAACATTACAAATCGCCATAGTTTGCCATAATTGAGGAAAGAAATCATAATACTTCACTTAATCAGCCACTTAAGGACTTTACCGGGATTCTTATTCAACAGCGTTTACATACCAAGAAAAGCACAACTATTTAGAATGGGGAGACCCGAGGGGGGCGAAAAGAGCATTGTTGATGTTTATCATTGTTCAGGCTCACCAGGTGCCGTGTTTATTGGCGGCGGCGTGTTGTATTTTGCGGGACATTCGGCGAGCTTGGGGATGCCTGAAGCAGCACTAAACCATCTTCACATTTTAACCCTCGTGTAAATCACACTTTCTCCCACCGATTGTCATTGTTTCGTCAAGAATAACCCTAACATTTCAATGGTGTAAGATGTGAAACCACCTGGGTGCTCTACATTGTACACTTTCTGAAGTACTGTGGGGTGTAGGGTGGAAATCGACACTCTGTCATGCTGACATTGCATAATGTTTGTTACTTATATTTGTAGAGAAAAGAAAACATTCATGAGCAGAGATGACCCTCAGGTGTGACTGTGAGGATTTCTTCTGTAGTTGTACATCTCATTATGTTTGGAGATATTTGTATTACCTACACACTCGCAAAGCTGTATCAATGAACCATTGGGAAAAATTTGTGTGCCATACATCTTTAATACCGAAAGTCTATAGTTTTGGGTAAATGGTAAAAAAAAAAAAAAATACTTTGTTCTGTTTTGTAGATGCGCGAATGTTGCATCTGTGCAGGATCATACCATTGGAATGGAGCACGATAATTATTTTTCTCCTCCTCCTTTGTACAGCAGGCACTAAAAATATAGAATAATTACCATTTTCAATACTGCAATAAGGAAAGCAACATTCAAAGAAAATATGGAAAAAACAATTGTCATTATTACCCCTTCAGAATAAATTCAGCATGTAAAGAGTTGATGTCTTGAAAATTACACGCCCTAAAATGCTTCCATTTGAGAAAACTTCAGAAACCAATGTGTGCTGTTTCCATGACAACCGATCTCTTATACATGTAGTGAGTGGGCCTACAGTGGTTAATGAAGTTTTGCCAAATATTGCCATACCATCAGTGAGCTTGTTTATCTTACATTATCTAATAATTTACATACTGTGTAGGGGGGCGGGGGGGGCAGGGCTACATAACTTTTTTTGGCCCCTGCGCCGATCAGGCAAGGTGAAATTTTTCAAAACAGCCTCGAAAATGCTTGCCCGAATTGAAATTTTTTGCTTGCCCGGAAAAAATAACAGACATTTATTGATTTGTGTGAAATTAATATGTATAGTATATCTAAAAGTATACAACATGCTATAACAATTTCAAAAATTTTTCACATCATAATGATTTTTGTCCATATTTGATGAAAATCAATGATCAATTTTTTAATTGTGTTCATATCATCATATATTAGCAGATATAAACGATTATAACAATGTGTTCCCAGCTAGCCGGTAGTGCGATTTCATGTGTGGGAGGGGGGTGGGGGGGGGGGGGGGCGGGGGGGGGGGGGGGGGACAGCACAAGCAGCAGCATTAATACACATTTTTGTGGATAATCTAGTAGATTTACGCGTGGTGTTCATAAAAAAAAATGTTTGATGAGATTGTGATTTTCACACGTACATGTAACTAAACAACGTCCGGTTTATGATTTCATACTCAATTTGTTAAGTGTTACGCTGTCAATGAAGTGCTTCTAGAGTAACCACAACTTATTTCGGTATAGATAAACATAATTTCATTACTATCGTTTCCAGATAAAAATGTTCAAGCTGTTTATACAGAAAAGTGCTTTAGTATATTTTCACGTGTCGCTATAAAATTTATCAAAAATGCTACAAATTTGGAAAAATTAAGGTTTCCAAAAATCAAGAGGGTAACCCCCTCCTTGAGGGGGTGACGGTCATGTACCCCACACCGGGATCACCGCCTTACACCAAGAGTTAATTTGTAGCCACATTAAAAATCTTCTGTCGTAGTCCTTAAATATATTATCCTCATCAGGAATGAATAATTGAATTTCCCAAAACCCGGTTTACATTAAACTAAAAAAAAGAAATGTTGAAAAATAGTAGATCAGTGTAACTAAGTTTTAGTGTCTATTCTCCATTTCCCTTTCACCCAAACTTGCTTAGAATATCACATTTCTTATTCAAGAATCTTTGAAATGATTACCCTAATCGATTTTTAGCTATGCAGTACACTATTGGAAAATATTTAGTAAACAAATACGTTCTTCATAAAACCATACCCAGCAGGAACTGGAGACACCACGCTCTGCCATCTTCCAACCGCCAGAGTTCAGGGGATGAATTTCTGTGATGAATAGGTTCATGTAGCTATCCCGGGGGGGGCGCGGGGCGGGGGTAACTCGCCTACTAAGGTAAACGGGTATGTGCCGCTCTAATAGGTGACTTTTTCGGCCACAAAAATCTTAAACATGGGTCGGTTTTTGCGAAAAAAAAATCCTTAAACGTGGGTCATATTTTTGAAATTTACGATTTACACTCGATATTTTCGCCTATTTCATCGCCAAAATGCTAAAAAATGCCACTTTTCTTAATAAAAACCCTTAATAATAGGTACCATTTTCCGCCAAAATGACCCTAAAAAAGGGTCGGGTTTTTCGACTCCAGCGGCACACCCCCGTCGGAGCCAAATCTGAGTACCCGTTTCCAGCTGCTAAATTTGCCACTTTTTGACCAAGTATCCCTCTTAAAATCCACTTATAATATCACAAATATTATTTCTGAATCGCCTATGACACTTTCATGGTCATATTTATCATTTTCAAGTGCAGAAAATTATCGTCAATATCGCAAGTTAAGACTTGAAATTTTGAAAATACAAACCGTACACCATTTAACACATGTGGGACTGGGCAATCTCTAGTCGGCTAAACTGCCGAGTTTTTGGAGGTGGCTGTGATATATTTTCTGGTGATTTGAAACATTTTGCTTACCTTTGCTGCTACTCTCAGTCATTTTTTCACTGAATACTTTCTGTAATTTCTTCAATCCTTGCCACAATTTTCCGCGATGTTTATTTTTTTCTTGGACAAGTTGTCAGGCCAGGCAGATGTCTCTGTTCTTGCACTGCCTTTACTCAAGGAGCTTCAATGTGTTTGAAGCTCCTTGCTTTACTATACTACGTATGCCGACTTCCTGCGCTGCGCCCGTTAATTTTGCGTCTTTGCAGAATGCATTTTGAGCAAATAATTGCCGATGTTTTGGCCACGGTTTCCTCCGTAAAAACAGCTATTTATTTCATTTTTGTTTCAATACAGTTTTGGTATTTACTTAGGTTTGCTTTGCAAATTATTACTTGCCCGATTCGGGCAAGCATTTTTAGTTGACACTCCAAAATGCTTGCCCGACTGTGATGTTTACTTGCCCCGGGCCATCGGGCAAGCGGTTATGTCGCACCCTGGTGTAGGCCTGTACTTATTTGGAAATGAAACAGTTAATATTCAGAACCTATTGAAAAGAAAATTAACTCAATATTTTTGTACAAGTGACTGGTATACAGTGCCAAAATTAGACCTAATGTACTCACTACTCAGTTGGGGCAAAGTAATACCTGACATAGCTCATGGTGGATTTCCAGCTGGTAAAAGAAATGTACACACATACCCTTGACAAAGTATGCTGTACCACCG
>JZLH01S0184432.1:14059-31619 GCA_001188425.1 Eucidaris tribuloides | reverse complement strand
TTGTACAACTTGAAGAGTACACTGCTGGGTATCGCCCATGTATTTCCCAGTATTTCCCAGGTATTTCCCAGTATTTCTCGGTATTTCCCAGTATTTCCCACCTGGGTGGGAAATACAGGTATTTCCTGGGAAATTGCCAACCCTGGTGTGAGGAAGTATTTATAAACAGAGACGATCCTGGATATCAGACGATCTGTGTTTACGGACCAGCGCCCCTACTGGTGTCGAGACACCCGTAGAACTATGGGGTAGTACAGAGCAAAAGATGCTGTATTACCCCATAGCTCGGCAATCGCAGCCAGACTGTCTCCCTTTACAATACGGGACACCCTCGCCGGTCATCCACAGCGCACGTCAGAAATCGCACCCGCACCCCATTGATACCAATGCTTGAACTAGCGCGCGCGGCACGTGTGCCCATCAACCAAGCAAAAGTTGCCCAAAGGTTGTCCACCAAGATTTCACTGACAGGCGAATTTAATATCGGTAAGTTGAAGTTCAAATTTAAAACTCAAATTCAAACTTTTGAAAGGACGTTTTCCATAGAAATGTGATAAATTACTACTGTTGTACAGTACATAAATGTTTCATTCCACAAAATTCATGTCCTGCAGCAAACTGCGGTCCAAACCACCGCTACCGCACGCGATCGTAAAAGGCGACGGTCTTATACTGGCTGACTAGGTACCTGTAAAACGTCCGTCCAAATCGTCTGATAAAACCTCAGAAAAATAACCGGACGTGATACACAGGTCAAAGCCTTCTGTCTAATGGATCTAACGTTAAGTAAAACCTAACGATATCAAACCAGTACCAGTTGTGTCGTGTGATGTCGGCCACAGTCACAGAGCCTCAGACAGAGGCAAGAAATAAAACAATGTTTTTGAAATATTTTCTACTTCCAGAACTTAACTATGAATTCAGATGGCTTAGGAAGAAATATTATCAAGGAATACCCAACTAGCAGACTAGGACTCATATTTCAATGATGAGGTCAATATAACAAAAGGTAACATCAACAATTCACACACAGTGGCGACTATGAGCTGAGCAAGCCAACACAACAGTCACAACACCAATACGGAAGTTAGGTCCAACATAGATAGTTACGAGCGGGACTACACAACAAATTCTAAATGAGCAGTGGGGATTTTTTTTTATTGGTATCATATATCGGGGTAATTTAGGAATTTTTCTTGTAGCAAACGTTTCAAGAACACAGAAAAATAACGTCTTGACTTATACTTTCATACTACTACAAATCATTTGATAAATAAATAAATCATACCGTGTGAAAAAGTGATAAAAACAACACAATTGCTGCTCCCCGATTGAATGCCATTCTTGCTGTAATATTCTGTAATAACCTCGCTCATGTAAATGATGTCAACGTAGTATTAATTTAATTCGTAAAAAAATAAAAACTCAAATAATTCCAAAAAATATTATTATATTATGCTTCAAAATATTTAAAATAATTTGTAGTTTAGCTAAAATATTTTATAATTTTGTATTTATTGCGATTAATAATGAGTAAATATGACAGACATGGTGAGCGATGTAAAACATAAACAAGCACTGAAAGTTAACGCGTGGGACTGAAGAGAGACTGAGAGCAAGTGGAGAAGTTGTACTTAGTGTAAACCCAAGTTTGTAGAAAAAAATCATGGCAGTAAGTGAACTTTATTGGTCATAATTATATAAATTTGTGATAATACTTATTAGATCTATAATGCTAAGCTGATGGTAATCTGCAAATATTTAGGGAAGAATTCTAATCTCATAACTTCAAATTGGATTCACAAGTCACTGCAAGTTGAGCTGTCTGAATAAGTTGAACTCTGAACTTGACACTTTTTGATGTTTGTCAGACTGATTTAATTTTAAGATTACTTATGAACGTTACATTAAGTGAATGAAATTGCGTGAGACTCCCATAGGCCAATGTCAATGATATAACCGAAGGGTCCAAATGTGTGATATCACATAGAAATGCGTGGAAAATATTATTAAGAGGGCCAAAATGTGTGAGTCTCGTCTCATGCTCATTGCGTGAGAGTTGGCAGCCCTGTGATCAACTTGGTCAAAGTCATAACTATAATAACTGTGGGGCATTGATCCATTTTTCGGTTGGGGGTTGGGATTAAGAAGGGAAAGAGGACTGCAAGTTGGTTGAATTGTGCGATTGTCAAGCTGACAAAGTGTAGAGTGTAGACTAAGTTAGAGACCGAAGTCTTTGACCTGTGTATCGCGTCCGGTCGTTTTTCAGAGGTTTTATTGGATCATGGATGATTTGCCTGTAAAATGTCAATCCAAATTGTCCAATAAAACCTCGCTCTGATAAATGACTGGACGCGATACATGGTCGCAGAGTTGCCAATCACAGTGAATGAAATTGCGTGAGACTCCCATGGCCATAGGCCAATGATAAAACCCAAGGGACCAAAGGCGTGAGATCACATAGAAATGCATGCAAAATCAAACAAAATATTGGCGTGAGAAAGGGCCAAAATGCGTGAGTTTCGCGCTCATTGCGTGAGAGTTGGCAGCCCTGTGGTCGAAGCCTTCAGTCTAATAAACAGGTAGTTCTCTCCAAGCAGGAAGGCGGGGGGGGGGTGGGGGGGTGCACGTTGATCCATTTTTTGGATGGATGGGGGGGCATGTTGATCCATTTTTTTTATTGATGGGGGGGGGGCAAAAATAAGAATTATGTCAACATTTTTGTTTTTGCCTCACTGTGCCATGTGTACATGAAAAATTGCAATAAAAAGTTTTGCACAAAATTTAAAGTTGTTTTTACTAGTATTTCTTTTTGTTTAATGCCATGGTAGTAGAGTAGGCCTATGCCTTGCACTGCTTTTAATGAGGTTTTATTTCATTATGACTTCATGTTTTATGAATTTTTCAAGTTGTCAAATTTTGGGGAAGGATTGATGCCTTTGTCTCCAGCCCAAGACTAAATAGCGAGCAATATACCTGTAGGTCTTGTGCCTTTGGTTGGAAAGAAGTACATGTACATGTACACATCACCTGGTGGCAGTAGAGCTAGAGACTAGAGAGCATCTGATTGTTATGTCCCATCCGTAGTTGTATCTGTACATGTTTAATATGTTCATTTATGATTGTATTTTGGGGATTAAAAAACCACCAAGCCTTAGATCTAGATTGCTTTTATGACAAGTCCTGAAGCTAAAGTACAGCTATGGTAATTGCTTGTGACAAAGCAAGCAGCTGTTTTCTGTACCCTCTTGAGGCCTTCAGCAGCACTGAAAGTGTTAAGAATTCCAAGATTTAGCATAATACAAAAAGAAGAATAAGATTCATTCTAGTAATAACCCCCCCCACCCCCCCCCCAAAAAAAACTGTGTGTATTTACTCCTCCAACACTTCTCATGGTCAACATGTGTTACAAATCATCATCATCTCTTAAAGGTATTGGCTAACATTTACCACAGTTAAAAAAATCTGAGCCGCATGATTCCTCATGCTGCCAGTGTCTTTGATAAGGTCTAAAAATGAAGCCCTGAAAAAATTGTATTTCAAATAGATTATTTAGTGCTTTAAAAAAGTGAAAATCGTAAGTTGACCAGATTCACTTGCCCATTTCCTCCCATAGACTTACTGTGTGTACACCTAGGTTAATAAAACTCGCCCCGAGTTTTATTGTTTATTCATGTATAACTTGCCATTGGCAGTGTAACTTTCCAAACTTTTGTATTCTAGGGTGTTTATTTGTCCATTTGAACACTACTATGTAGCTCAGATATCAAAGTTTGACAATTTTTTAAATTGAAGCTCCACAATGTTAGCCTATCACTTTAAAAACAAAATGTGAACAATTGCATAAGAAAGAAATTTGTATCTGCTTATATCCAGGCCTCTGGTTGAAAGTATGACATTGCAAAGACATCAAAGTACTATATTCCCTTTTTTTGGGGGGGGGGGGGTGAAGGGGTTATAAATGTCACCTCAAATGCTGTCCAGCAACTTTCATTTCACTATGCAATATGCAGCTAATTGAACTGATTTACTCCCCATTTTTTTTAATGCAGTGAATTTTTTAACCAATCATAAAAATTTCTTTTTACTTTTGCTTTGTTGTTTCAGCAAGAGCAACAGAAGAAGAAGAAAGAGAGTATTTTAGATCTGTCAAAATACATTGACAAACCAATCAGAGTGAAGTTCCAGGGAGGAAGAGAAGGTAAGGAGGAATGTACTTGTGTTGTCCTGATGTTTTAACTGAGCATTATTTATGTTAAATATATTAGTATTACATTAAAAATGGCGGCAGTATCTAAGCTGTCAAAGATTAAAAATGGCTGTAATGTCTAAACTGTCAAATATATACATGTATCGGTACATTCAGGGCATTTAATATTCACATCACTTTTTGTCAGTTTAGTCAAGTACAAGAACATATACTTTAATTTGCAAAGAATTTATGTGGGAATGTGGGATAGATGGAGCACTGGTTAGATTTTGTCAGTATAACAAGGTTCAGTGTGTATTAATAAAGTTTCATCCAAACAACCCTGGGTGAGTGCTGAGTGGGGGCCAGAATTTTTGCAATTTTGCCAGATATTTTTCCTGCCCAAGGAATATCCTTAAAAATGAAATTTCAAAAAGATTGGTCCTTTATTTTATCACAAATTAACCCCTGAAACTAAATGATACAAGCTGAAGCTAGTTCCTTTTTGTTATAAGTGTCATTCTGTGTTTGATAGTTTAAAGGTAAATGACATGATTGGGGATAGTCCTTAACTTGGGCTGAAACTACTCTAGAATCAAGTAAACTATGCAATAATTCTCCTGTGAAAATCTTGTAGTCAAACTTTGACTCATTCTAAAATAACTAATGTCAATATCCCTCGTGGCAGGCAAACCTGCTGTGTGGGTCTCTGTGGGTCCTAATTTTTATGGTGCCCCGATAGAATTAAAATATAACTATGTTCATACCTGATTCTCTGTAAGTAAACGAATTGGAGACAAATCCTTCCAGCTGGGAGATCTACTCCAGCTGGTGTACAGTTTCAACTGATTTGGTTCTTAAGGCATTTTCAAGTGTTCCCAATCATGTCACTAATTTAATGCCCTTCTGGTTCTACACTGACGATATACTCTTATCTGTATGCAGTTTGATGGCTACAAATTTCAGTAAAAGGTGCTGTAGATCTTCAGACTAATAATCCTTACCATATTTCATCTTTACTTACAAGTTACAAGGAAACTGTGTTCACAGACTTATTCATGTGAAGAATACAAGAAACAGTAAAACAAATAGAATTCATTTAGCCATGTGAAAATCGGTAGTATATTTTGTTGCAACGCTCAGCCGAGTATGAATGTCATGCATTAGTTCTGATATTACGCACTGATGATCACTGTACTACATGAGTATGCCACATACAATAAGATCACAAAATTACCATTGCTCGTCACTGAATCATAGCTAGCTCTGTGGTTAGAGAGGTAGTCTTCATATCTGAAGATCCTTGGTTTGAATCTTGCTGGAGGCAATATTTTCAGTACTATTTTTATCATATTTTTAAATTAGTTTGGAGATGAGGTTTATTCCATCAAACAAAAGTTAGATAATAAAGTCAGCTAACTGAGCTCCAGATGTCATATAATGTATATTCATACTCGGCTGAGCGTTGCACCAAAATATACTACCGTGAAATCAGACAAGGTCTTTATTTTTATTCATTTGTAATCTTCAATTTCAATCAGTTACTGGTGTTCTGAAGGGGTTTGATCCTTTACTGAATCTTGTTCTGGATGGGACGACAGAGATGATGAGAGGTAAGAATTTGTGTTCGTCATTTCACTATTGTAAGTATATTTAAGTATATTTCATGCAGGTTTTTCAAATGATAGTTGCCATGACAACACCTATCGCTTGTCAAGGTGTAAACAAAGATGGCTTGACAAGTTGATACATTAGCAAAAGTACATAAAAATGAGAATGAAAAGCCCGGGGAGGGATTGCAGTAACAATTGGATACTGTCTATCAGATAATCATTCATTTTGGCCAAGTTAGACTCTTATTTTGAATTATTTATTTCAACTCAGGAATACTTTTAATCTTAGAAAATGAGGATGGATGGTAAGATTCTTCTTTTTCTTCTTCTTTACGATACTCCTCAACATCCCTTCGTAGGAATTACACAAGGAGGAATAAGGAGTGCACTCTTAAGTTTTGTTAGTCCTTGTTGCTTAGGTCTTTGTTATGAAAGTGAATATTTGAATGTATTCTGAAAGATGTATATGGAATGATCGAGATAAAGATATATGGAGAGAGTGAGAGTTAAATATAAAATGAATTCCTTCCAAATTATAGATGAATATAACTATTTCTGAAATATTACTTTTTGTTTACAGAGATTTACTGAAAAGTCTATTCATGAAACCTGTAGACTACACACAGCAAATATATGCCAGCAGAAAAAAATAATTCATCAAAGTGACGGTATATATATAAATGTATTTATATATTTTTATCCACACATGCAGACCCAGACGACCCGTTCAAACTCACAGACGACACCAGGAGCCTCGGTCTAGCCGTGTGTCGAGGCACGTCAGTGGTCCTCATATGTCCAGCTGATGGCATGGAACCAATAGCAAACCCTTTTGTACAACAGGAAGGGTGACATTCCATATCATACCGGATATCTGTACATTTGTTGGGTGGGATTTGTACAGGCGGGATGGGTAGTTCTTTGTGTATACTTGTGTTTTATAATTTGTTTACATTTTCATTTCAGTAAGAAGTGTTTGTGTAATGTCTGTAGTTCTTTGCTACAATTAATTGAAGACTTCTTTTAATATATATAGATCAGACAGACTTTGTAATGCTGGTCAGTTGTTCAGGCATGAGTGCAAAGAGTCCCATGCAGAGATTTTATGTTTCTACATTACTACAATCAATCCAGCATTTTAAACCAGAGATATTTCACTTTCAACGGGTGCTATTAGTATAAAAAATTACACTTTTACTTAGTAGAGGAACAGTCTTCACAAAACCAGTTATAAAAGTGGTAGGTTTACATATTATTTTGGATAAATTTGACATTTTATCACAGATTTTGTGTGCACATGAAAGAAGAATTTGTGTTCATGTTCTATATGTTTGTGGATATCTGGTAATTCAAAATAAATCACTTCACAAAATTCAATGCATTTTCAGAAATCTTCACAGTATTATGGTAAAACTTGCATTCTTAGCAAGGGTAAAGGTATACATTTACTTTCAATTTTTGTGCATAACTTGTTCGTTGATTATGCATCTGTACAAAAATATAGGTGTGTGAATTTTACACTACAGTTCAAATGTAACTGTTTTAATATCCAGACCTTCAATCTTGATTGGATGTACAGTAAACTTCGCATAAGTCGAATTACTGGGGACCACACAAATCACGTTGACTTAGACGATGTTTGAGTTACAGTTTTGTATACTATTCTACGTTTATGCAGTAAACATGTATAAGGAATTGGAGGCTGTCAAGACTGTACCAATGTACCGGAAAAATGAGAAAGGCAGAGAACGAATGGGAAATTTATGATATCTTTACGGTCATGCTGACAGGCAGAGATCAAAAGTTCAACCCATTAAGACCATCAAGAATGACAGTTATGGCCACTTCGACCTAGGCGAATGATTTAACACATGTTTGCCTCTTTTGGGACTTGAAAATATGTTCGAGATTCGATTAAAAAAATCGACTTACAAGAAAAACTTCCCAAAAAGCACAGAGCAAATTGGGACTGTCAAAAATATTTGACATAGGTGATAAATCGACTTGTGCGACATCGAGTTATGCGGAGTCATCTGTATTTGATAGAAAGTCAGTAATATGTCATTCGTGGTTTACTGGTGTCATTCTTTACATTCACCTTTTGCTCGGTAGTAATTTTCAGTAACAAGTTTTGCAGAAGTAAAGATGTGGATATTTGTTACACAACACAGATAAGGATTTGTTACATGAGGGTGTGAAATGGAGTTCTGAATTAGTTTTCTGTATGATTAAGACTAAAAGAACACAAGGAGGGTCACCTTTTCTGGAATTGTTAAATGATTGTGGTTTTCCTGTTATTGGTTATAAAATTGGGCATTTATGTTTAATAAAATTATAAACACAAGTATCTTTGAAAGAAAGTAAGAAATAAAGAAAACAAAATTCTTTCTTTATCGAAAATCTGTTCTCATTCAAGTTTGGTATGTATCAGCCATTTGTTAGAATTATTCATTTCTGAATTTGACCTGCACCACTTATTATTTATTTCCCGAGCTCATACAATGTATTCATATTTCTGTAACAGTGCACTTGTACCTTGGTATATATTTCAACTCTGTCAGTACTGTTGTGTATTGGTAAGTTACCACAACAAACAAAACGGCACATTCTCTTTATAACACATGATACTGTTATGATATTGTAATATTGCTGAAAGTATCAGCTGGAAAAAAATCAAGGTCAAAGAAATTTGTATTTTATAATAAATATGACAAATACTGTAATTCTTCTCTCTTTTGTGTGATTTGTGCTTGATAGTGGCAGTAGAAAAACTATGTACTCAGGGATCTTACAGAAACGAAACATTTCCACAAATTTGAGATGAATTTTTAATGGGTGCAAATGACTTCACTGGTTTAAAATGCATTTTTGCAACATAATTAGCAGTATGTAAATATGTAAAAAGTTTGCTTTAGTATTGCTAAAGCAGAAGATATTTGATACAGACATTTATCTGTTGAAAGGGTCAATGTGATTTCTGCAAATCATGTGTGTATTTGATGTTGACAGCCTGAAGAAAAAATATGAGCTATAATCCCCAATTGGTACTCTGATGTTAGCATTTTGTAAACCTATTAAGTTAGATTATCCCTTATGGGGGTTGACGGGGTAGGGGTTGGGCAGGGAACATAACCTTCAGATCAATGATGTAACAGTTTGATGCAGAGTGGATCAAGTATTCTGGGAAAAGGTACCAACATTGGTACATGTATGGGATATTGTGTGTTACTTGCTCAGATTTCTTTTATTTCATCATACCTAAGAAGCAACTAAAAACTTTAAACAAGGAAGAAAATTTTGTTGTGGTTATGGTGTAACAAAACAGAATTTGTCATACATAAGCCCCCCATTGACTTGACTATATTTGACCAAAAGACTTGACTATATTTGTTTTCCTATTTATTGTGTACATGCATTACATACTGTACCACAAGTCCAACCACAGTGCTAACATAATGTCTGTGAGCATGAACCACATAACTTTTTCCTGTTTTTGAAACAAGTTCCTCTGTAGCTTTATGTCATTCAACTGAACTTAGGTTTTCTGTCACTCCAGTTCTGTTTGTTTTTAAATGGACATTTTATTGATTAAAAAAACTGAAGTTCAGGAAGTCAAAATGGTTACCATTATTATCATCATTTTATTATCATACTTCTCCATATTCTCCTGCTCCACCACTTTCTCCTCCTCTTCCTCCTCTCCTCTTACTCATTATCATTATCATTGTCATACTCCTCCCCATCCTCCTCCTCATTATCATCTTCAACTTCTTTATCATTCCTGTAAGATTTATGGGGTCACGAACTGTATTTGAGTATTTCTTTTAATCATATACATGTAATGTAAACTTTACACTTGAATTTGACATTTTAAACACATCAGCACAACATATTGGTATATGATGATTGTAAATGTATGAGTGTGATAGGGATAGGGTTATGTACATCACTTTTACAGATACACAGACACACAAACACATAACATACATTCTCAGTGTGATGAAATTCGCTAGTCACGGCACGTCAGTTAACACTTCCAAATTAACATAAAATTGTAGAATTACAGCCAAAACACACACACACACAGGCACGCGCACTTGCCCTCGCACTCGCCCTCGCACACACACAGACACAGACACACAGACAGACACACACACACATTCACTCACACACACACACACATACACACTCATTCACACACACACACACACACACACACACACACACACACACACACACACACACACACACACACACACACACACACACACACACACACACACACACACACACACACACACACACACACATACACACATGTATACATACTAAATACATACACACACATTTGGAACTTCATCAAAAAATTAACCATTGCGGCATGCTTACAGGAGGAAGTTGAGGCCTTCCTCTACCTTGACACCAACTCTCAGCGGGCAAAAACGAAATGAAAGACACATCGAATTGACCTAGCCATGGCACATAAAAATTCAACCCCAAATATCATATTTAATCCTTAACGGAAACCAAACTCCTCAAAATCTTCTGCCATTTCCCCCCCCCCACAACACCCCACCCCACCCCTTTGCCCACGCAGTCTCCAACCTCATTTGGTAACACTTCCCTGCCAAAACCCCCCTGTTGCAGGCACCTGACCATATATGGTATGCATTATGCAAATGAGGGCCTGCGGAATGATCCACGTCATATGCAAGACCAATGCAGACCCGCCGAAGGATGTACTAATTCTGCCAGCTTCCTTCTCTTTTTTTTTCTTTTTTTATGCAAGTGCATAGTATGTAGGTTAGTACAAAACACATTACGTGTCTTGACACAACTCTACCTGTAAAGATGTGTAGGTTTGGTTACAACCAATTTATTGGTGCCGAGTTTGAATTATTTTTCCCCTTTATAGTTTTAAAAATGTTTTCACTCGAAGCCTGTAATGTATTGCTTGTTTATACGTAGGAATACTGCAGGTATCGCTCGATAAATTGTTTTTTTTTTTCAGTTTTGTATTAATTTGGTTTTTGTTTTGTTTTGTTTTGTTTATTGCATTATATTTATATAGAATTTCACTTAATAAGAATATTGTTATTACTGTGAATGGTATTTCTTATTTGACACCTCAAGTTCTGCACAAAATACAAAACCATCATGTCAATGCAATGCTAATTGCACTACATCGCATATCACAAAGTATCTTTTCCTTTTCTTTTTCCCTGGAGGAACCACCCCCTCTCCACCCTTCCCCACAAAACATAAAATCTCACCCTTATCTGTTTTAGGTATGGGGGGGGGGGGAGATACCAGCCCCCCCCCCCACCCAATAAAAAGATAACAACCTTATCTTTTTACAGGTATAGGTTAATTATTGGACCATTGAAATTGAAGCTTAAATTGACCTACTTGCATGACACATGATCACATGTACAAGGTCGGCGTATTAAGTTATTGCTAATAATAAGATACCAAGTCTTGCAGACGCTTTGTGTTATCAAAAGGGACCATGTGACCGCATGACAAGTACTACACTTGGGGGGGGGGGGGGTGTCCCCTGACTTTCAAAACTGTGGGTGGGATATATCCTTGATTTTAGTACTATCCAATTGTATCCAATTATGAAAAAAACCTTTATTCCTTGTAAACAGGTATGCTCCCCAAAATAATTGTATCTTAGTTTTCTAGACATTATAATATAAGATATAACATATCTGAGAACTCATATGTTTAAAATATTCAATGCTGAAAGAATATCTCTTCGTAATGCAACACAGCCCCATAGAATATCAGTCTGACATGATTATATACTTCTTCTTCATGTAATTAACTTCCTAATTACCTTGCCAATTAACTTGATTATCTCATTTTAAAGTAATCATGTCTGGCTGATATCAATCACACCCATGAAATATTTGTCTACAATTTATCTCGAGGTTACAGTCGCCACAGTCCTGTCAAACACATAAAATATTAACAATCTTTGTCTACTGCCATGTAAGTTTTTTGGTACTGTGCCACATTCTCACAGTACATGTACTGTATACTTACAAAGTTATGCTACATGCTTTCACATGGGAGTGATTATGTATTATATTACCCTTTATGGAATTAGTTGTGTACTACTGCTGTTTCAAAAAGGTTAAAGGCATTGTATAACATTGTCTCCAGTTAAAAAAAAAAATCTGAGCTACATGATTCCCCATGCTACCAGTGTCTTTGATAAGGTCTAAAAATGAAGCCCTGAAAAAATTGTGGTTCAAAATGATTTAGTGCTTTCAAAAAGTGAAAATCGCAAGTTGACTGGATTCACCTACTCATTTCTTCCCATAGACCTACTGTGTGTAGATCTAGGCTATTTTCTACTCGCCCTGAGTACTAAATGTTTATTCATTCATATCTTGCCAGTGGCAGCATAAATTTCCAAACTTTTATATTCTAGGGTGTTTATTTATCCATTCAAACACTACTATGTAGCTCAGATAGCAAAGTTTGACAATTTTTTATTTGAAGCTCCACAATGTTAGCCTGTGTCTTTTACTGACAACTTTAATACCAAAGAACCAAAACCATCTTGAAATTTTAGGTTTCAGCTTTTGTTAAAAAGTTTTTGCACACAGATGGTGGTATGAAAACAAATATTTGACTAGTAATCAATGACTGTGAAGCACAACTAATATTTCCCCATAAATGCCAGTAGCATGTTGGCACTCTTATTCCAAGGAATAACAATATTTAAAACAAAAAGAACTTTCGCATGTATTGACGGTTAACTGGTTATTATGGAAATAACCAAAATGATACAGCACTGATGAGTAGGGGGAGGGGGAAAAGGGGGATCATGCTCTCGTGCTCCAGAAACATCGTGCCAAGGACATACAGATGACCTTTTGAGGGGAAAGGATTACAAATATATCATAAAATATATCATAGAAAACATCAAGAGTGCCGATTCTCCTTTGTTATGTTCTTCTTTCTTCTCTTTTTGAATTTTTGTGTACCATAAGCCATATTATGTTATGGTGGACAACCCCCCCCCCCAAAAAAAAAGCAGGATGTCTGGCTTTGCCACTAACAAGAATATTGAATGACTGATCACATTACAAATGGCAGAAAAGTGTGACCTCCAACACTTTTGGACCATTTATCAAAAGGCAGGATAAGAAAGCCTCCACAAACATTTAAAAAACATCACTTCAGTCCATAGGCTACTTGGGAAGGCCATGTCTGTAATATTTGAAATTGAATAATACTCTACATTTGGAATAAATCACAGAGCACAGATATGCTTTGTAGCAGGTGTGTCGGGCTCGATTATTTTAGTATCTATAAATTGGTGTATGAATAATATGGTGAATAAGGAGTTTTCTTCAATATGTACCAATGTATTTACAAAATATTAATTTTAGGGCAAGTAAAATGGCTCCACTACCTTTAATGTGAGCACTATCCAATCACTTGTGCAGCATTCACAGATGAAAATCAGTATTTCAATTTACAAGTCTAGACAAGTTTGGTTCCTCCCTCAACATAGAGCTCAGTCATCATCACATGGCCTACCACAAACTCTAGTTGGGACTTTTATTACTGAATCAGCCCTGGCTTTATTAACGTCCCGTGGTAATCAGGCAATATCCTAGTAGAATTAGCCACCAAGAACAATGGCCGATCAGTGAAAGAAATATATGTTCCCTTGTCTATGAAATAAATTAAATTTTATCAGGATTATTTTTGTTAATCCTTCTTGGAATTGTTTTGCAACAAATAATTTGCATGTCTAGGATTAGATCATTGTCTAATATTAGAATCAAAAGTCCTGGTATCAAGGCTTGATTATTTTTTTCCTTTAAGTATCAGTAAACATTTATAGTTATTCATTTTTTTTTTTTTTAATGCAAGATGACAGTGGAAAAAATGTAAATAAATATAAATAATATGGATATATTTCATTGATCAAATCATTGTATGGTTTAGTATACTTTTATGTACTCCTTATTTATAGTACAAAAGTCACTTAACATATTCAAATTTGGGGTATATTTGGTTTTACAGGGATATGTATGCTTAATATGTTGCATGATATAACATGATGTACAGATGGACAGACAGACATATAAACAGAACACAAATCATTGGTCCACTTCCAGAAAGCAGAAGGGGGCGACAATAATTTTATCAAGATGTTCTGAATGTTTTATTTACATTTTTGTATATGTAATTTTTACACACAAAAAAGAGTTAACTAGTGATATTGGCATGAAGGCTTATACCAACACCCATTCAATTACCCACCAATCATTCAAAGCTTACAGCAGTATCTCCTTAGTACCAACTTTCAGTTTAATACGACCAATGCGTCTGTGTGTGATTGGCTAAACCGTGAGCGTGACGTCACACCGTGTTGGTCATCGATAGTGCAATCGGTATCGTCTGCTAAAGGAGTCTCTGTTTGATTTTATTTCCTCAACACCGAAACACACTTGAATCACCGACTGGTAAGCGTATCAGGCCATCTACCATAAACGATATCAACTGTAGGGGTGTATGCTAACAATCTATTGGAACCGTCAGGGAGTTATATTTTCCACTCGTCGATCAATATTTTCCAGGCTGCGCGTCTGTTATACGGAAAATATAATCCTTGGGGAAAATATAAACTCCAGACGGTCCAAAGAATGTTATATTACATCCTTACCATCTATATCTGTATAATATCATGCAACATATTAAGCATACATATCCCTGTAAAACAAAATACCAAATTTTGAATATGTTAACGTGACTTTTGTACTATAAATAAGGAAGTACGTAAAAGTATACTAACCATCCAATGATTTGATCAATGAAATATATCCATATTATTTATATTGTATTACATTTTTTCCACTGTCATCTTGCATTAAAAAAAAAGAAATGAATAACTAAAAATGTTTACTGATACATTAAAGGAAAAAAATAATCAAGCCTTGATACCAGGACTTTTGATTCTAATATTAGACAAGATCTAATCATAGACATGCAAATTATTTGTTTGCAAACAATTCACAGAAGGATTAACAAAATAATCCTGATAAAATTTAAATTTATTTCATAGACAAGGGAACATATATTTCTTCACTGATCGGCCATTGTTCTTGGTGGCTATTCTACTAGGATATTGCTGATACCACGGGACGTTAATAAGCCAGGGCTGATTCAGTAATAAAGTCCCAACTAGAGTTTGTGGTAGGCCATGTGATGATGACTGAGCTCTATGTTGAGGAGGAACCAAACTTGTCTTAGACTTGTAAATTGAAATACTGATTTTATCATTGTGAATGCTGCACAGTGATTGGATAGTGCTCACCATTAAAGGTAGTGAGCGATTTTACTTGCCTAAAATTAATATTTGTAAATACATTGGTACATATTGAAGAAAACTCTTATCACCAATATAATTCATACACAATTTATAGATACTAAAATAATCGAGCCGACACACCTGCTACAAGATATCTGTGCTCTGTGATTTTTCCAGAATGTAGAGTATTATTCAATTTCAAATATTACAGACATGGCCTTCCAAGTAGGCCTAATGGACTGAAGTGATGTTTTTTAAATGTTTTGGGAGGCTTTCTTATCCTGCCTTTTGATAAATGGTCAAAAGTGTTGGAGCTCACACTTTTCTGCCATTTGTAATGTGATCAGTCATTCAATTATTCTTGTAGTGGCAAAGCAGACATCCTGCTTTTTTGGGGGGGGGGGGTTGTCCCATAATAATATGCTTATGGTACACAAAAATTCAAAAAGAGAAGAAAGAAGACACATAATACAGGAGATCGGCACTCTTGATGTTTCTATGATATATTTTATGATATATTTGTAATCCTTTCCTCTCAAAGGTCATTCTGTATGTCCTTGGCACGATGTTTTGGAGCACGAGGCTGATCCCCCTTTTCCCCTCCCCCTCTCATCAGTGTGTATCATTTTGGTTATTTCCATAATAACCAGTTAACCGTCAATACATGCGAAAGTTCTTTTTGTTTTAAATTGTTATTCGCTTGGAATAAAGTGCGAACATGCTACTGGCATTTATGGGAAATATTAGTTGTGCTTCACAGTCATGTTATTACAGTACAAATATTTTTTCATACCACCATCTGTGTGGCAAAAACTTTTAACAAAAAGTGAAACCTAAATTTCAAGATGGTTTTGGTTCTTTGGTATTAAAGTTGTCAGTAAAAGACACAGGCTAACATTGTGGAGCTCAATAAAAAAATTGTCAAACTTTGCTATCTGAGCTACATAGTAGTGTTTGCATGGATAAATAAACACCTAGAATATAAAAGTTTGGAAATTTATGCTGCACTGGCAAGATAATGAATAATAACATTTAGTACTCAGGGCGAGTAGAAAATAGCCTAGATCTACACACAGAGGTCTATGGGAAGAAATGAGTAGGTGAATCTAGTCAACTTGCGATTTTTCACTTTTGAAAAGCACTAAATCATTTTGAACCACAATTTTTTCAGGGCTCATTTTAGACCTTATCAAAGACACTGGTAGCATGAATCATGTAGGCTCAGATTTTTTTTTTAACTGGAGACATGTTATACAATGCCTTTAACCTTTTTGAAACAGCAGTAGTACACAACTATTCCATAAAGGGTAATATAATACATAATAACCCATGTGAAAGCATGTAGCATAACTTGTAAAGTATACAGTAACATGTAACTGTGAAATGTGGCAGAGTACAAAAAACTTACATGGCAGTAGACAAAGATTGTTAATATTTTATGGGTTTGACAGGACTGTGGCGACTGTAACCTCGAGATAAATTGTAGACAAATATTTCATGGGTGTGATTGATATCAGCCAGACATGATTACTTTAAAATGAATAATCAAGTTAATTGGCAAGGTAATTAGGAAGTTAATTACATGAAGAAGAAGTATATAATCGTCAGACTGATATTCTATGGGGCTGTGTTGCATTACGAAGAGATATTCTTTCAGCATTGAATATTTTAAACATATGAGTTCTCAGATATGTTATATTCTTATATATATAATGTCTAGAAAACTAAGATACAATTATTTTGGGGAGCATACCTTTTACAAGAAATAAAGGTTTTTTTCATAATTGGATACAATTGGATAGTAACTAAATCAAGATAATATCCCACCCACAGTTTTGAAAGTCAGGGACGCACGCCCCCCCAAGTGTAGTACTTGTCATGCGGTCACATGGTCGCTTTATAATACAAAGCGTCTGCAAGCTTGGTATCTTATTATTAGCAATAACTTAATACGCCCGACTGTACATGTGATCATGTTGTCATACAAGTAGGTCATTTAAGCTTCAATTTCAATGCCAATAATAACCTATACCGTAAAAAGATAGGTTGTTATCTTTTTATTGGGGGGGGGGCTGGTATCTCCCCCCCCATACCTAAAACAGATAAGGGTGAGATTTTATGTTTTGTGGGGAAGGGTGGAGAGGGGTGGTTCCTCCAGGGAAAAAGAAAGGAAAGATACTTTGTGATATGCGATGTAGTGCAATTAGCATTGCATTGACATGAGGTTTTGTATTTTGTGCAGAATTGAGGTGTCAAATAAAAATACCATTCACAGTAATAACAATATTCTTATTAAGTGAAATTCTATATAAATATAATGCAATAAACAACAAAACAAACAAAACCAAATTAATACAAAACTAAAAAAAACAATTATCGAGCGATACCTGGCAGTATTCCTACGTATAAACAAGCAAT
>JZLH01S0184418.1:14261-26637 GCA_001188425.1 Eucidaris tribuloides | reverse complement strand
AAAATGGACCCTAAACCAACGAATGAAAGGTCCGATCTCTGAATAATTACCCTAAACAAGTATTCAAGTGTGTTTTGAAAAGATACCCCTTTTGAATGTAAAATTCGTTTGAAAGTATACCTTCTTTTCTGAGTTTTGGCGATTTTGATACCTTTTCAATGTACACGCGTACATCGCTGTGGGCGCTAGCTGAAGAGCAGAACCCTTTGTGGCGCGGTCACGGGACGCGCATGGTGTACACGTGTAATGACATGGCCCCCCTGGGCCTGAGGGTCCTGTTTAAAGTCTAAACAGTGTTGCTTGTTAATATGAATTAAACTGGTATTGACAAAACAAAAGGAAATTATATGCAATAAATACATTTACAACAGTTATACTACTACTACTAACCAAAAAAAAAAAATCAAATTAAGTTCTGTATTAAAGTACAGCAGTACACAAAGGTGCTTGCATGGACTGTTTGAGCACTTTTTTAAAGGTTGGGCGATGGATTTTATCCCAATATTGATTGCACCATCATAGGATATAGGCCTACTTTTCCTTCCCTTTTCAATTTCATCTTTCGGAATGCCTATGCTGTAACTAAGAAACTCTCTTCTCCTCTTCCACTGACATTTGTGACAGTAATAGTTCTCAATCTCTTCTTATTAGAAATGCCAAAGTTTGTGTTACCAGAATCACACAAAACCAATCATGCAATAACTTTGGCTTTGCACATGCAAAATATGACGTGATCAACAACACGTTACATCTTTACTAAAAAGTCTTAGGGTTAATTACGTGGTTATTTCTCAATTATAGTCTTGTCACACACTTACAAGATAATTTACAACCAATTACTGTTTGGGGGTTTCAACTGTACGTCGTCTCTTTGAGACAAATAATTGTGCGATATCATTGAATGACAATCAGGCAGTTCTCTGTTTGAGAGTATTTGTAAGAAGATCATTTGTTACATCACTGACATGTAACCAACGACCTACTAATCATGGACATACATCATGGTCTTTAATGAATTCAAGCGCCTTAAGTTTGTATTTCAACCATACATGAATAACATTCCATGCATATTTCCCTCTTTGATCGCACTGACGACCACTACAAATTTACCGATACAGGAAGACAGATTTTTGATAAAACTGGAGTTCTATACAAAACGTGTTTCAAGTAAAATGTCATTGTATTTTCATTCAACCAGACATGAATTTTATAATTTGAGACAAAAATGTAATGTATACCGTGTTGCAATCTAAATTTTTCATACTCTCTGCACACATATCCCTTCATAAACTTGTACAAGGCTTATTCATTAAATATTTTCCGATCATTATCACCATGTTTCAAATGTGTCTGGGAGTGTTCGAAACAGTAATTCCATATTATTTGCCACACAAGATTTGGTACTTTCTTTTTCGCTGGTCTCTATTCGTGGCTTGTAGACCATAGGAATAACTGTGAAAAGTTTATCGGCCAACCACATTTGCAAAGTGCTACTATTTCCCTTTGTCTCCAGCATAACAACATATATAGCCAAATATCAATCGCTTTGAAAAGACACCTGTTTAGCATATTTAAGATGTACATAATCAAGAAGCGGTGGTCGTGATAGGAAAATAGAATGTACGCCATTGACAGTCCATGTGTTAGTAGGTCCATGATCTTACAAACTCCTGCAACCCTTTCAAGTCACCTTGTAAATCAAAGTAATGTCTAGCAATAGCCAAGACAGACATGTATTGATCATAGAAACTGGCTGACTTCCTGCACATTATCACAACTGACAAAGAGTAGTGCATTCCATACATATTTTTGTGGGCATGTGAGGATGCCTTTGCTGATTGTTACAGCTATGTAGACAGCATTCCTTGGGGCATAATGTAGTGTCATGTTGGTAAGTACTCATCCAACCCCTCTAGCTTGGATGAAATCAAAGAAATTAGTTTGGCTTCATGACCCCATAGTTCTTTCACACTGTGATTGGGGTACTTACATTAGATTGCCAGAAACATTGAATTCACAAGTACGGAAATGTCCCAGTGATATATCTTGATTGTAAATGTAGAACACGTAATATTGAACTGTTCTAGAAAAATGGAGTGGCATAGTATACAAACGTACATGATACATGCATACATACTATACATGCGTGCATGCATGCATGTATAGTATGGCAGTCAAGCTACATTCCCACTATCACGATTTGTACCACGATTAAAATGTGGTCTTAATCATGGAGTAATTGTGGTGATCCTATCAGGTCAGTTGTGGCAATTATGATCACAGAAAATTTTTGGATGGTTCAACAATTTTCTATGATCAACAGGATTAATTGACAATCATAATCATCGCATCAGATCGTAAGAAAGCGTAACAGATCGTATCCAATCCGACCATTGCCAAGTTCTTGCCCACATTGACAAGATTGTACATGCTTCATTCAGCAATGGACAGTTGAGGAGGGTACATCTAGTCATTTTTGGAGCCTTTGAGCAATGCCACCAAAAGGTATCTAAAAGTGAATTTTCACAGAAGTAAACAAAAATTCCATGATCAGCTATGAATTTTCAATCATGGTGTTCATACGGATCGTTCAACAGTGGGAACAAGGCATGAGGCAAAATTGCAATCAGTTGTCAAATATAAATCTATATCTGAAGTTTCCAATATTCCATATATCTCAAAATTCCAATTTCACCTGCTTTAGTTAATTTGGCTAAAAAAATAGAAATGCACAGACCCTTCCTTGATAATTAACTTTAAATGACAAATTAACCTTAAAAAAAAATATATGAGCTTTTAACAAAACTGTGGCACTTGTACAATGGCTACTGCAGAAAAGACTTGACAGAGAGGAGTAGCCACTAAACAATCGTGAAGATTGTAAGTTGCAGATCAATGTTGTATCCAAGGGCTGTGGGTGTTACACAAGTTGGTTACATTGTATCACAATGATGCAAAATGCAATTACTCTCTGACAGCAGCAAAAGAACAACAAAGTCCAGCTCTATGATCACATAATGAAGAGGACGAGTACAAACTAAGCAGTTATTGTTTAAGTAGCTGGTTCTGTTGTATCACGATTACCACTTGGTAGCAGCAATAAAGTACCCAAGACTAGCTCTAGGAGGACATAGGGAGGCAGAGGAGCATGTTAATGTGCACTGATGTGGACGACACAAATATCATCACTTTAGTTTGGAGTATCAAGGGGTGTGCGTCAATTGGTCTCCATTTCCTCTTCGCTATCTGACAGTCCATTCCCCTGTCGTTTGCTCCGTGCTCCTGCGTGGCTCCTCAACTTCCTTCCGGACGGCTCCTCGTCGTCCTTCTCCTCCTCCTCTTCTCCCTCTCCCAGTCTGGCGATTGTCTGCGATAACGAGTTGTTGAACTCGTCCAGGCTGTCTTTGCGGAGGTAGAACAGAACGTAGGCAGCCTTCGACTGGAAGTAGAAAAACAACATGCGTGATATTAATATCAAAGTCACACAAGTCTCCTTTCTCAAAATATGTCAATTTATCTATTCATGATTTCTATCAAAAATACAGGGTAGACACATTTAGTTTAGTAACAGCTTTACAATGGTGACCTGTATATAAAACTGTTCGGACATCTGTTTATAGCACATCAGGATTCCTTCTTACATCCAGAAGCTTAACCCACAAAAAAACTCATGATCCCCAACAGAAAGAGCAAGTTTACGCAAAATAATTATAAAACAATAAGTCATATGAAGCAAGAAAATGACAAAAATGCATATAATAAATGATAGAATGTTCAATACAATCTGGACTAAAGGTACAACATCTGTGTGATCAATGAACGAGGCACTCGGTTCTTGGACTACTCCCTCATGGACACCTCACACCTGACACCTCCCCCTGGGAGAACTCACCTGGAGGACAGCTCAACCGGAGGACAACTCCCCCAGAGGACCACCCCCCCCCCCCCCCGAAGCAAAATCCCCGACGACAACTCTCATAGAGAACAATTCCCCAAGAGGAGTTTTGCAATGTTTCTATCTTAAACTAGAATTTTGCGGTTCTTGGCTTTCACGATTGCTATATTCAGGGAATAAAATCCTGTGGGCTGCTTCACATTTCCCACTTCTTCCCAGAAATCAAATATTATATCATCAGTTTGCATGGGTATAACTTCTACCCGCCACTACCCACATGCCAAGCGGCATCGAAATCATACCATGGAATGTGTTAGAAGTTCACCTTTGTTCTTATTAGCCAATCAGAAGAATTATGCAAATGAGGTTATTAATATGCATATTTTCTGTCATCAGTTTGCATGGGTAACACTGGTACCCGGTATTACCCACATGCCAAGTGGCATCGAAATCAGAGTTTGTCTTCTTGGCGAGGTTCACCTTTTTGGTGTGAAATGGTTGACGAGAGACATCTGGACATCCATACATGAATACATACATCCATCCCTCCCTCCCTCCAAGCGAAAGCTAAGTGTGCCTTCCAGCATGCTGGCGGCCCACAAAAACTTGAGTATACTTCAGGGGAGTTATCCTTGGGGAGAGTTGTCCTCAGGGGAAATAGTCCTACGGGGAAATAGTCCTACAGGGAAATAGTCCCACGGGGTAACCGTCTTAGGGGAAGTTGGCCTGATACAGTGAGAGTACATGCAGCTCACTTCATGTCAGTATCAGAGCTGCCAACTTTCATCAATGTCTTTTAGGAATTTCACAGCTAACTAGAGCAGTTCGACTGCGCGCAGTCGATGGGTATGCCTCCGCAGTCCGCACTCCCATCCAATTGATGTAACTTGAAAAGCTTTAAGTTACCATGGTAGCAAGACCAATGAGATGAATAAGCTCATGTGACCTTTGACCAAGTTACGGTAAAATCCAATAAGCAGTTCTTAAATTATCGCGACAATGAGCTCAATTCAGACATGAGGACTTGTGACCTTTGACCTCTCAACTCCAAAATCAAATTAGTTAATTGGTGCCTTATATTAGATACTTCTCCTAAGTTACATCGAAATCGGACCAGTCATACTCCAGTTATCACAGTAATGAGCCCAAATCAGACATACTTTACGCCCGGTAACCTTTGACCTTTCAACTCCAAAATCTAATCAGTTCATTGCTGCCTCATACATACTTCACCCAAGTTACATTAAAATCTGACTGGCCATTCTCAAGTTATCGCTGTAACGAGCCCAAATCAGACATATTTTAGGCCCGGTGTCCTTTGACCTTTGAGCTCCAAAATCTAATCAGTTCATTGGTGCCTCACAATACATACTCCACCCAAGTTACATGAAAATCCAACTTGCCGTTCTCAAGTTATCGCGATAATCAGCCCAAATCATATATATTTTAGGCCCAGTGACCTTTGACCTTTCAGCTCCAAAATCTAATCAGTTCATTTTTTAATTGATTAATGAAAAATTTGGGGGACCCCCGAGATTTTCAACTATATCTTACATTATAGCATCCAAGGGTTAATGAGGTGTTAAAGTTATATGAGTTATACCTCAAATGAGGTATAACTCATGTAACCTTAACACCTTATTAACCCTTTGGATGCTAATGTATAATGTAAGATATAGTCAAAAATCTCGGGTTTGTTGTTTTCAATAATTTGTATCTGTCAAAATTAAATTAAATTATGCTATCATTATCTTATTATCAGAATTTAATACAAGGACAACGCAACGTGTAGCATCCCCTCACCGGGTACAAATAGCATACATTTAATGAAATATGAACTTTGCCTCTTGGCCTACATACATGTAATCCAAAATAATACTTAGGCTGTATTTTAATACTACGTACCTTCATACCAAATTTCATTAAAACTGTCTAGCATTACTAAAGTTATCAAAAGGAAACCATATTAGCTATTTTCACATCTACTGTATGTATTCAATGGGATATGACCTTTAACCTACATACATGTACATGTAGGCCCTACACCAAAATCAATCTTTCGCTGTATTTTGATGCCAGACTTTTCTATAATTTTTTTTTAAATCCTTTGAACACTATTAAAGTTATTGGATGGAAGCCAGTAGTATACAGCTATTTTCACATTCAATGAGCTATGTGTTGTACATTGAATAGCTGAAAGTATTCAGGTTAATTTATTTTAGGGACAAGAAGCATCTTTTGCTAATATATGCAGAAATAACACATGCCTGCCAGACAGAGTTTGGAATGTCTATCAGATAACTCTAGGTGTTCTTTAAATTCTCCCTATTGCATATAGCCGATATCAAGCGATATCACCTTGCGATACCGATATCTGATCGATCGCTCTTGGGATGTCTACTTCCGGTTCCGGTAAATCGTACCGTCAAACGCACAAAACATGTCATTTCCAACCTCGTCAAATTCGTAATATTAATACCTCATACCCGAGCAAACATGAATTGACCTGATGATCAATTTTGATGAATGTCTGTGTTGCGATTAAAGGACTTTCTTAGTGAAAGAAATGTTCCTACAACTGGTAAATGAGGAAATGAACTCGAAACTCTCTCCAAGAAAGCCGCGAATGTTTACCGATAGCTCCGTTCATGACCTAAATTGAAGGGTTGTTATATGGATGAAGGACTTGAAAAAAATGTTATTCGCAAGATTATAACACAATAGAACTGGATTAGATTTTGGAGCTTGAAGGCAAAGGTCAAAGGTCACCGCGGCCTAATAATATATCTTTGCCGTTTTCTCTCATTTGGGTCGTTACTGCGATAACTTGAGACGGGCTCTCATCTTGTAACTTGGTGGAGTATGTATCATGACGCACCATGACACTGATGTAGATTTTGGAGCTGATGGTCAAAGGTCAAAGGTCACCGGGCTAAACATTGTTCTGATTGGCTCGTTACGCGATAACTGAGAACGGCTTGATCGATTTTCTTGTAAACTTGGGTGAAGTATGTACTAATAGGCCACCAATGAACTTGATTCAGATTTTAGGAGCTGAACGGTCAAGAAGTCAAGTTCACCGCGGCCTAACAATATATCTGATTTGGGCTCGTTACCGCGATAACTGGAGAACGGCTGGTACTCGCGATTTTCTTGTAAACTTCGGTGAGTATGTATTATGCAGGCACCAATGAACCTGATTTAGATTTTACAGCTGAAAGGTCAATAGGTCAAAGGTCACCGGCTAAAAATGTCTGATTGGCGCTCGTTACTTGCGGATAACTTGAGAACGGCTACTCATATTATCTTGTAAGTTGGGTGGAAGTATGTATTATGAGGCACCATATTGAACTGATTAGATTTTGGAGCTGAAAGGTCAAAGGTCAAAGTCACCGGGCCTGAAGTAATGTTGATTGCACTCTTATCGCGATACTTTGAAAACGTCTTGTGGGATTTTGATGTAATTGTGGAGTATGTAATTATTGAGCACCAATTAACTGATTTAGATTTTTGAGCTAAAGGTCAAAGGTCAAAGGTCACCGGGCCTAAAGTATGTCTGATTTGCGTCATCGTTACTGCGGGGATTTTTAAAAAAAACTTTGAGAAATCGGCCTACTCGGAATTATTCTTGTAACTTGGTGAGTATGTATTATGAGGCACCAATGAACTGATTAATTTTGGATCTCAAAGGTCAAAGGTCACTGGGCCTAAATATGTCTGATTGGGTCGTTACCGCAATAACATGGAATACGCTGTCGGATTTTTCATGTAACTTAGGGTGGATTATGTATTATTGACGCAGGCATGAAACTGATTAGGTTTTGGAGCTGAAGCGCGAAGGTCAAAGGTCACGAGGCCTAAAATATGTCTGATTTTGGTTTGTTACAGTGATAATTTGAGTATGACTGATCGCGATTTGATGTAACTTGGGAGAGTGTTTATATAAGAGCACAATGTACTGATTCGATTTGGGAGTTGAAAGGTCAGAAGTCAAAGTCCAAGGGGGCCTCATGTCCGAATTGAGTCATTAAAAACTGCTTATGGGATTTTTACTGTTACTTTGGTCAAAAATCACATGCGGATTATTCATCAGATTGGTCTTGCTCATGGTACATGTAACTTGAAGCTTTTCAAATTACAGCACATGGATGGAAGTGCTGGATGCGAGGCATACCATCGGACTGCGCCGCAGTCGAACTTCTCTAGTTTTTTTATTTGAAATGCTTATTATGCCCAAAGTCGTATCCCATATTAACAGTTCTGATTTCTCTTAGTTTTTTTTTATAATTAATATCACATTTAGCATCCAAAGAGGTTAATAAGTGTTAAGGTTACTATGAGTTATACCTCTTTGAGGTATAACTCTATAACATCATATAACTTTAACACCTCTTAACCCATGGATTGTTAATGCTAAGATATAGTTTGAAATCTCGGGGTCCCCAATTTTTCATTAATTAATTAAAAAGGAACTGATTAGATTTAGGAGCTTGAAAGGTCAAAGGATCACTGGGCCTAAAATATATAATGAGGTTGGCTGTTACCGCGAAACTGAGAACGGCAAGTTGGTTTTCATGTAACTTGGGTGGAGTATGTATTGTGAGCACCAATGAACTGATTTAGATTTGGAGCGTCAAAGGTCAAAGGTCACGGCGGCCTAAAATATGTCTGATTTGGGCTCGTTACAGCGATAACTGAGATATGGCAGTCAGATTTTAATGATAACTTGGGTGAAGTATGTATGAGGCAGCAATGAACTGATTAAGATTTTGGAGTTGAAAGGTCAAAAGGTTACCGGGCGTAAAGTATGTTCTGATTTGGCTCATTACTGTGATAAACTGGAGTATGACTGCGTCATTCGATGTAACTTAGGGAGAGTATCTAAGATAAGGCCACCAATTAAACTAATTTGATCTTTGGAGTTGAGAGTCAAAGTCACAAGTCTCATTGTCTTAATTGCAACTCATTGTCGCGTAATTAAGAACTGCTTATTGATTTTACCGTAACTTGGTCAAAGAGTACAATGGAGCTCTATTTATCTCATTGTCTGGCTACCATGGTAACTTTAAAGCTTTTCAAGTACATCAATTGGATGGAGTGCGGATTGCGGAGGCATACCATCGGACTGCGCGGCAGTCGAACTGCCTCTAGTTAGCTGTGAAATTCCTAAAAGACATTGATGAAGTTGCAGCTCTGATTACTTGCATGAAGTAGCTGATGTACTCTACTGTATCAGGCAACTTCCCCTAGACTGGTTACCCGTGGGACATTTCCCTGTGGATATTTCCCGCTTAGGGACTATTTCCCTGAGCGTACAACTGTCCATAGGATAACTTCCCCTGAAGTATACTCCAAGTTTTTGTGGCCGCAGCATGCTGGAAGGCACACTTAGGCTTTCGCTTGGAGGAGCGAGGATGATGTATGTATTCATGTATGATGTCCATATGTCTCTCGTCAACCATTTCACTCAAACACAAAGGTGAATCCCGCCAAGAGACAAACTCTGATTTCGATGCACTTGGCATGTGGTAATCGCGCTACCGTGTTACCATGCAAACTGATTGACAGAAAATATGCACTATAATAACCGTTCATTTGCATAATTCTTCTGATTGGCTAATAAGAACCAAAGTGAACTTCTAAACATTCCATGGTATTTGATTATCGATGCCGCTTGGCATGTGCGGTAGTGGCGGGTAGAAGTTATACCATGCAAACTTGATGATATTAATATTTGATTTTCTGGGAAGAAGTGGGAAAATGTGAAGCAGCCCACAGATTTTATTCCCTTGCAAATATAGCAATCGTGGAAAGCAAGAACCCGCAAATTATAGTTAAGATAGAAACTATTGCAAAAACTCCTCTTGGAGTGATATGTTCTCTATGTAGAGTTGTCTGTCGGGATTTTGTTCGGGGGGGGGCGTGGGTGGGTGTCTCTGGGGGAGTTGTCCTCGGTTGAGCTGTCCTCCAGGTGAGTTCTCCAGGGGCGGAGGTGATGTGTGATGTGTGCATGAGGGAGTAGTCAAGAAACCGAGTGCCTCGTTCATATGATCACACAGATGCTTGGTACCTTTTAGTCCAAATTGTAATGAACATTCTATCATTTATTATATGGATTTTTGTCATTTCTTGCTTCATATGACATTTTATTGTTCTATAATTATTTTTGCGTAAACTTGCTCTTTCTGTTGGGGATCATGAGTTTTTTGTGTGGGTTAACGCTTCTGTATGTAAGAAGGAATCCTGATGTGCTATAAACAGATGTCCGAACAGTTTTATATACCAGCGACACCATTGTAAGCTGTTACTAACTAAAGGTGTCTACCTGTATTTTTGATAGAATCATTGAATAGATTAATTGACATATTTTGAGAAAGGAGATTGTGTGACTTTGAATATTAATATCACGCATGTTGTTTTTCTTACTTCCAGTCGAAGGCTGCCTCAGTTCTGGTTCTACCTCGCAAGACAGTCCGGGACGAGTTCAACAACTCGTTATTCGCCAGACAATCGCCAGACTGGGAGAGGAGAAGAGGGAGGAGGAGAGGACGGACGAGAGCCGTCCGAAGGAAGTTGAGAGCACGCAGGAGCACGGAGCAAACGACGGGGAATAGACTGTCGGATAGGAAGAGGGAAATGCAGACAATTGACGCACACCCCTTGATCACTCCAACTAAAAAGTGATGGATATCTTGTGTCGTCCAGATTCAGTCGCACATTAACATTGCTTCTCTGTCCTCCCTATGTCCATCCTAGAGCTATCTTGAGTACTTTATTGCTGCTACCAAGTTGGTAATCGTTTATAAACAGAACCAGCTACTTAAACAATAACTGCTTAGTTTTGTACTCGTCCTTCTTCCATTAGGTGATCATAGAAGCTGGCTTTGTTGTTCTTTGCTGCTGTCAGAGAGTAATTGCATTTTGATCATTGTGATACAATTAACCAACTTGTTGTAACACCCACAGCCCTTGGATACAACATTGATCTGACTTACAATTTCACGATTGTTAGTGGCTACTCCTCTCTGTTCAAGTCTTTTTCTCAGTCAGCATTGTACAATGCGCACAGTTTTTGTTAAAGTCTCATATGATTTTTTTCCTTTTAGTTATTTGTATTTAAAGTTTGAATTATCAAGGAAGGGTCCTGTGCATTTCTATTTTTTTTAGCCAATTAACTAAAGCAGCTGAATTGAATTTGAGATATATGGAATATGGAAAACTTTCAGACTAGAGATTTATATTTGAAACTGATTGCCATTTTGCTCATGCCTTGTTTCCCACTGTGAACGATCCGTATGAACCACCATGATTGGAAATATCATAGCTTGATCAATGGAATTTTTGTTTACTTCTGTGAAATGCCACCCAACCACCCTTTGAGAACCTTTTGGTGGCAATTGCTCAAGGCTCCAAAAATGACATAGATGTTACCGCTTCCTCACTGTCCATTGCCTGAATGAAGCATGTACAATCTTTGTCAATTGTGGGCAAGAACTTTAATGGTCGGATTGGATACGATCTGTCTACGCTTTCTTACGATCTGTGCGATGATTTATGATTGTCAATTTAATCCTGCTTGATCATAGAAAATTGTTGACCATCCAAAAATGTTCTGCTGATCATAATTGCACATACTGACCTGATAGGATCACCACAATTACTCCATTGTTAAGACCACATCTTTAATCGTGCGTACATAATCGTGATAGTGGATGTTAGCTTGACTGCCATACTATACATGCTATGCATGCACGATGTATATATGTAATGCATGTATCATGTCTTTGTATACTATGCACTCCGATTTTTTCTAGAAACAGTTTCAATATTACGATGTTCTACATTTACAATTCAAGATTATATCACTGGGACATTTTCCGTTACTGTGAATCAAATGTTTTCTTGGCAATCTAATGGTAAGCTACCCATATCACAGTGTGAAATACTATTGCGGGCATGAAGCAAAACTAATTTCTTTGATTATCCAAGCTGAGGGGTTGTGATGAGTACTTACCAACATGACACTACATTATGCCCCAAGAATGCTGTCTATCATAGCTGTACAATCAGCAAAGGCATCATCACATGCCACAAAAATATGTATGGAAGCAACTATCTTTGTCCTTTGTGATAATGTGCAGGAAGTCAGCCAGTTTCTCATGATCAATTACATGTCTGTCTTGGCTATTGCCTAAGACATTACTTTGATTTACAGGTGACTCTGAAAGGGTTTTGCAGATTTGTAAGATCATGGACCTACTAACACATTGACTGTCAATGGCGTACATTCTATTTTTCCTATCACGGACTCACCGGCTTCTTGATCATGTACATCTTAAAATATGCTAAAAGGTGTCTTTCAAAGCGATTGATATATTGGCTAATATATGTTGTTATGCTGGCAGACAAATGGAAATAGTAGCACCTTTGCAATAATATGGTCATGAATGGCTTGCCGATAAATCTTTCACAGTATTTCCT
>JZLH01S0184416.1:0-10173 GCA_001188425.1 Eucidaris tribuloides | reverse complement strand
ACCCTCTTTCCCTCCCCCCTGAGGATCATTCCCAGCAAGTTTGGTTTAAATCCATTGATGTGAATGTGAGTTATTCCTATAGGGCCCTACCCCCAAACTTTTGCAACCCCTTGGGGGCCAAACGGGGCCACTCTGGGCATTGTCATGAGGAACATTAATTCAGCACATACATGTATAGAGGTATCTACACACTGCGTGGCTTAACTAAACTATTACTGGATCTAGAGAAGAAGGCCAATACCAACCAAAGAAGAAAATTGACTTCACTTGACCTTTGACCTACAAATGTGACCTTTGACCCCCAAATAACATTGAGGTCCCTGTTACGCATCTACCACCCAAGTTTGGTTACAAATGGGCTTGTGGTTAGAACGTTACCTAGTTTGGGCCCTTATGGGCCCTGCCCCTGGGCATTGTCATGAGGAACATTAATTCAGCACATATAGAGGTATCTACACACAAAGTGGCTTAACTAAACTATTTCTGGATCTAGAGAAGATGTTTGAAAACTACCTACTTTTGGCCCTAAAAGGGCCTTGCCCCTGGGCCCCTAGGGGGCCAGGGGTACCATTTGAGGACCCTTGAATCCCCACCCCCTAAGGATCATTCCTGCCAAGTTTGGGCCAAATCCAATCATGCATTTTGAAGAAGAAGCTGAAAATGTGTAAAAGTTAACGCACGACGAACGACGCACGACGCATGATGAACGACGAACGACGGACAAAAAGCGATCGCAATAGCTCACTTGAGCCTTTGGCTCAGGTGAGCTAAAAACCTACAGTCTTATTATCATCATGACCACCATACAGTATCATCATTACCATCATCATCATCATCATCATCATCACACACAGACAGTCACACACATATCAAGATACAAATAAATCCACACAGACACACATACAGACATATACACACATACAGACACACACGAGCACACACATGTACACACACAAATGTACGTACACACACACACACACATATATATCCCATAAACGTGTACACACACACACACACAAGCATACCCAAATATACTGTACATACATTCACATGCATACCCACACACACATACATAGACACAAACACACAAACACACACAAGCTTACCCCCACACACATACATACACACAAAGTGAATAATGGTCTCCTCATGATCATTAAAATTCAAATGTGTGTCCTTGGTCTTCCATTTTTAAACACCGACACACACACCGACACACACACACAACACACACACACACACACACACACACACACACACACACACACAGAAAGTGTCCTCCCAAACTTAATAAATCACTGCCTGCAAATAACGCACCCTCGAGTTGATGGATTACTGCAAACTCTGAATGTCATACTAGAGTGAACAAGCCGCCTTTACTCGCCCCGGTAATTTCACAAATTACTCAGAATTCCGTCAATAATTTACAGGCATTAAACACAGGACGGCCGAGCTGACGAGAGGTCCACCGAGATTTCGGAAGAACGGGTTGATGGGATGCACGAACCAAAATCATCCAAAAGCGGTCTGCGATGGCTAGATTCCCAATGTTGAAATTGGAGACAAACTGCTCTAATTACCCCCTTAAAACTCAGAAAAACTGTTCTAATTACCCCCTTAAAACTCATACAACAGTCAATTTTTTCTCCCTAAATCTAGATCTCAAGTCAAACTAAGATATTTACACTGCATGGTTGCCAGTATACCAAAAAATCATTTAAAAAATTCTACTGATTGTCTTTAATGCTTTTTCTGGTCAAGACCATAACTATATCACAGAAATGAACATGATCAAACCTAGTCATAATGTGTAACTATCCATTAGATTTGCTTTCCTTGTAAAAGCTATAAAGGAATGGGGAATCCTGTTGTTATGAGTAGTTGATCCTTTTACTTGTGAACTTCTAGTTTAGGGGACACTCATGTTGTATGGAGCATATATTACGAAACTTGAGTTTGACCAACTGTTACTGAATAATGCCCAGTCCTGTTGTTTTGGTAGCAAGCTGAATTTAATTAATTTTCACATTTATATCATACATTGAAAGAATACATCACTAAAATATATAACATACAATCATTAAAATCAAAATATATGTTAAAGTTTATACTGTATGTTTTACTTATTTTTCACTCACTTTAATCAAATGTATCAAGTATTAAGCAAGCCCGAAGATGTTTCAATCGGTTCAATGACACATATGTACATGTATGTTCCAGTGATAAGTGCTTTTGCATGTATACTAATCCTAACTCTAAACCCTAATCCTACTATATTCTGAACTGGAGACCAAATAGCAATCCTAACCCTACCTCTTTATTCTGAGTCTTTCTAACAGGCGCAAATTTGCAGGAGCAACTGTCGTGGGAGCAACAGCCGCAGAAGCAAATGTCAGGTCACCATTTTCATCTACAATAGATGTTAACCTTTCATTGTGGACAAACTACTTAGGTCAAAGGTCAAACTACAAGGTCAAAAGGGGTAAACACAAATATGACATGGGCCATTCTTTGAAAAGTGAAACAAATGGTCACACACGTGACAGAACTTATTTGACCTCTGTATCTCATGTAATTCCAAAGGCCTTGCAGGTACATTGTTTTGAAATGTAAATATATCTTATATATGTCAATTGTGATCAAATGAAAATATTTAATGTTATGTTAATCATACTTATTTAGGGTCAGAGAGGTCAAATAAGTTTTGTCACGTGTGTGATAATTTGTTTCACTTTTCAAAGAATGGCCCACATACAACAATAATATTTTTTTAACAGGCTTTACCTCTACCACCACTCCACCCCACAATGTAAGTTTGATAACTTTACAGGTTACTTGCTAAATCCTGAACATTGCCGATGACTGAATGTGATCTCTAGTAGATATCGACATGTTTTACCTCAAAAGTAAACATTTCTCACTACTCCTCCCCTACCTTGCAAGTTTGATAATTTTGTAGGTTACATGCTTAATCCTGAATACTATTAATAACTCAATGTGATCTTGAGTAGATATCAACATGTTTTACCTCAAAAGTAAAGATTTTTCAATTTGTTAAGAGCAGCTGTTACTTGAAAGGCCAGATTTTTAACACTATCTAATACATGTATCATCATACTTATTCCAAACCTTCTCTGTAACCACACCACCACCAGACACTAATGGCTAATGATAGGACTGCCATATGGTAACTTCTGCAAAGTTTATTGACCTTTGACCTTGACCTTTTAAAAAACATTCATCACTAAAGACACCAGTTTTACAATTGTTCACCTTCACACCAAGCAAACTCATAATTGGACACTTCTTGCTGTATTTTCCATTGAATATACATGTACTACATACATGTACATGTAATTCAAATTGTAATGACCTTTGAAAGGCTTTGACCTTTAACCTTGATATTCTGGCCAAAGATTATAAATGTGCACATTACTAACTTTTGCACCATGCACAATACCATCGGACAATCCTGGCTACATAACCACTGAATATGCCAATTTTGGCAAAGTAATTGACCTTTGATTCTTGAACCTTGACCCTTGACCCTTGATCCCAGACAAACTTTTCCCAAAATTTAATCAATTCATTGACAACTCATGGTGTATTGCTGGGCCATGTATGATTAAAAATTGAATCTGGGATCTCCAGATATTGTGATAAAAAGACCACAGATGGACGGACCCAAGCACAACCACAAAACATGCCTGTGGTGTCTTTAAGGCTGAGGCATAAAAAAATCTTTGCAATGTAATTCTGACTTCAGAGTATTTTTTTCACAACTTTCTTGAAAGATTTTAAATCACTGAAGGCATCTTCAAGCGAGATAGAAGCCTTTATTCCAAGGGCAAACATTGAGGACAAAAATACTTGTATGTGTGTACTAAATCGTGTAATATTTCAACCCTCACTGTCACGATGATTGATGCCTGTGAAATGTGACTTTCATGAAATGAACCAGAACTAAGTGAAGATTTTGTGTCCAGGCTCCAGCAGACACAATATCAAGTCCCAAATTGCTATTTTCACAGTCCCAGTTACATGCATATGCCATTTACGTGAAATGGCAACTCAATATTGACAATACTCGAATGCCACGTGAAGAGAGACACAAATCACCTTCGGAGTCAAAACAGTGACGAGCGAACGACAAAATTGCACAGTACTCGATCCCTTGGCCGTGAATGATCACACACGACCAAAAACCCACACCCTACAAATTGAAAGAAAATATTGAGTACACCAAAGTAGTTGCAGCGTCCACGCTTGAGTCGCGAAAGACCGAAACCTCTGCAAGTGACGCTTGCCTTTTGTCGCTTTGTACCCCGTATTTGCATAACATAGATACACCTCCGTTCGGGCTGACTAAATTTGGCTTCGGTTACGGCCGGGTTTTGACAGCTGTACCGAGCACGCCGTGAAAAAAACGGCAGTTGCGCCGACGGCCGGATCTTGGGTTTCAGCGTCGTGCAAGGACTTGTAGCCAGGGTGAGGTCTGCGCCTATTTGGTGGTTTGGCTTGCGTGTCGTGGCACCGACTGGACTGGTTAGCATTAGTCTTTTTCTTCATATCCAATGGCCAATAGGATAATGTAATGACGGATCCGCTTCCACTATATTGAATGCAGGTGACGATATTACGCGAAGAGGAGACGACTGATAAGAAGCGACTCATTTTATTAGTTAAAGGACTACTGCAGTGATGTCCATTACAAATTGTGTCCATGATTTGCACACCTGAAATGAACGTATCTACCAAATAAGCTTTAATCTTTTATAATGTAAAGATTTGCATAAAGGTTCCCCGAGATCACAAAAGCCTTGGGGCTGAAAAGTCAGGTGTCATGAAAATAAACACTGATAAAATTCAAACTGAATGCTGTAAATGAATGCAGTAACTGAATGCAACATCAATGAAAACTTCAAAAGATTCAAACTGAATGTAACATCACTCACTAAAGTTGAATTTTACACAGCTGTTAAACTAGTCTCACTGTAAGACCTGATTCATTACATCATCTCGTGAAAACTAACTACCTGGTGTTCAAAGTTTACAAGATCAAAAACTCACACCTACACAGTTGAACAATTGTCAAGCAATCTTTACTATATATTGTTGGACTCTGCCAAATTCAAAATTAGTAGGTGAAAGTTGCACGCAGAGTCTGAAACCTACATTTGTAGACTACCATCACAAAATACAACTTGGCACCGACTACGATGGTTGGCTTAAAGCCACACATTAGCATTGGCCACAGTTTAAAATATCTGAGCCGCATAATCCTCCATGCTCTAAGTATGTTTGATAAGGTCTAAAAATGAAGTCCTGAAAATTGTAGTTAAAATTTATCATTTAGTGCTTCAAAGGATTGAAAAACCATTGTGACCTTCTCCTGACTCACAGTCCCCCCCCCCCCCAAAAAAAACTACTATGTTGCGGGTCTGACTAACTGAAACTGGGGCAAGTACTAATTTGTTTATCCATACATATACCATACCAGTGGCACCATAACATTTCAAACTTTCATATGCTAGAATTTTTTTTGTCCATATATAAGCACTACTATGAAGCTCAGATATCAAAGTTTAACAGTTTTTCAAATTGAAGTTCCACAAAGTTAGCCTTTATCTTTAAGTCTTTTTCTTCATATCCGATGGCCAATAGGATAATGTAATGACGGATCCGCTTTCACTACATTGAATGCAGGTGACGATATTACGAGACAAGGAGAATACTGATGAGGAGAGACTCACTTCATTAGTTAAAGGACTACTGTAATGATGTTAATTCATTGGGGTCTTACTTGCAGGCCAACTGTTTGCCCTAGGAAATATACAAAGTGATCTCTGCTCCCTGATAATTGAACACCTTGTTTGCCGATGTCATGTTATCACGCTTTTTTTGGCTTGCCAATGTCATGTTCGCATGCAAAATTTGCATATCTATTGTACAGTCACCAAATAACCCTGGCACAATGGGGATTAGGATGGGGTACATTGAAGAGCAGTGACATGATTGAGAGAAATAAAAAATGCCTTTAGCACCAAACTGGTTGAAAGATATACCAAATATACACCAGCTGGAGTGGATCTCCTGGCTGAAAGGACTCGTCTTGAATTTGTTTACTTGAGGAGAATCAAGCATGAACATATCAGATTTTACAGTAGAATGCCTGCATAGTTTTCTTGATTGTAGAATAATTTTACCCCAACTTGAGGACTACCCCCCAACATGTCATTTACCTTCACAGGTTAAATACATGAATATGTCATTACACACAATTTTCAGTAGGTTTTCTGATGTTTTCTTATGTACATCATAACAATACCACACGCTGTAAAAGATTAATAAAATGTTTGTCCATTCAACCAAATTAGAAATTGTATTTAATATATCCAGCTACTTTTCACCTCTTGGTGAAAAATCTTTTTTGACGGAATTTAATGGAGGTCCAGCATCAATGGATTAAAAAGAAGACAGATATAATTGTTTTTTTGCACACAAGTGGACAACAAAGAATCACGTGACCTCAAACAGGAACAGCTTTATTCAGAGTCAATTTGAGCACGGACTTAATATTTGTCTAGGGTCACTTTCGAAACACTTCCAACCACTCCGCAAACCAAAGTTGCAGGAATTTCAAGAAAAGCGCCCCCGCATCTCTACATCAATCAGCTTAAAGAGCGCCATTTCGTATAGCCGGGGCTATCATCCGAGTGACAGACTGTACCGTACATGACCGCACAATCGAAATGATGCTTTTCGCTCTCGCAGCATGACACTGAAGTGTTTACAGACACGGGGAGAGAATAGATTAACATCGTTTAGGAATCACCGGTGCCCGAACACTTTGCTCGATTACAGTATGTGGTGCATTGGTTATAGATTGGATGGAAGTTTTAGACACTTGTAACTTTGCTGACAACAGGTCAAACAAGCCAGAGAAAATGAAAAAAAAAGCAGAGAGATCAACTCTACAGTAAATCTAGCCGAGATGAAGTACAGAGGATCCAAACACACACACACCAGGGATGTAGTCGAGGCCGGCCTCAAGGCCAGATTTTGCCAGCCTTGGCCTTGGCCTCAGACCGAGTCACATGTACAAACTCTATGGAAAAATATTTTTCCAGTGGCCTCGTGACTCGGAATGGCCGGCCTTGACTACATCCCTGACACACACAAACATACATACAGAAACACCAACTGACATTGAGACACAAAGAAACAGAAACAAAGAGAGTGAGATAGATAAAAAGAACAACTAAGATGTAGAAAATGAAGCAAAGACAGTTACAGGTAAATGACATGATGGGGGGAGACCTCAACTTGGGTTGAAACTATTCTAGAATCAAGTAAACTGTGCAAGGATTCTACTGTGAAAATTTGGTAGTCAAAGGTTGACTCATTCTAAAATAACTACCATCAGTATGCCTTGTGACAAACAAATCTGTTGTGTAGCTTTCTATGGGATCTATTTCAATCAGGGCTCAATAGAAAGAAAATGCTAGTATGTTCATGCTTGATTTAGCTTGAGTAAACAAATTCAACATAAATCCTTCCAGCCAGGAGATACACTTGAGATGGTGTATCCATTGATATATCTTTCAACCAGTTTGGTTCGAGGGCATTTTTTATTTCTCTCATTCATGACACTGCTGTTTAACCCACTGGAGACTACATGTAAGTATGAGTTAAGTCGTGTTGGAGTCTATGGAAAATCGTGTTATAGTGAAATCAAATCATCTCTGATGGGTTAAGAGCATAACAAAGAAATATCAAATCTAATACCAGAAGCACGAAAGGATAGAAACACATTTTACAGAATAGCGACAGACAAACAGACCTGAAATGAAACAAAACACATACATGTAAGATTACAGGATAAATACACAGACAGAGAAATGAAATAAACAAGCAGAGGAGGAAACTAAAACTGTTCATCAGGCACATGAGAGATATTTACATGTACACGTAGGTATGGAAATCTTTGTTCAACAGATCCTATGCATGTGGTATTTGTGGTAACTACACGTAATAACAGACAAAAAACAAACAAATGTACAAAATATGCTAAATAAATAAATTCTTCTCTGGAGATGGTCATTCTCATCTGTCAACATGCACAAAGAACATAATCCCTTAATGGTCACTGAGTTGGAAACCTGACCAAAAAAAGACAAAAATGCAATTTGTAAAAAGCATCATCAATAACTTTATGCAGCCAATTTGGTCTTGTACAGTGTGTGCATATACAGTACATTTACTATAATGATTCAAATGGGAATATTGTATGCAGTCTTTGAAGGAAGACAACAACCAAAAAATGTCTACAATTTCTCTGGACAGATGCATTACATGATCAACACTCTTGAAAAAAAAAGAATACATCGGCCAGGAAATACATATACCTGGGGCACACATGTCAAATTACAATAATTTACATATATTACAGATACATGTGCAATAGCTTCGGGTAGCTAATGGAGTCAATTTGAATGTAAACAACCACGGTACAACAATTTCCTGACCTTGTCCGATCCTTAGATGGTCGTGAATATTCAATTTGTTTTTTTGTCATTTCTCTCAGCGGACTCTTGATGTGATCCGTAAGGGTTTGAAAATACATGTGTGTGCAATTCATTAATCAAAATTACCAATTTATTTGGAGAGTTGGTTTGAAGCTGTTACTTGTACAGTAGGCCTACTTGTATGCTTTAAAATACATGTTTAACTCTTTGGGCGCTGAATTAATTCTGAAGGGATAATAACAGGGATGTAGTCGAGGCTGGCGTCAAGGCCGGATTTTGCCGTCCTTGGCCTCGGACCAAGTCATGTGTGCAAAGTCTCTGGGAAAAATATTTTTCCAGCGGCCTCGTGACTCGGAATAGCCGGCCTCGACTACATCCCTGGATAATAATGACAATTGTTATTTTATCATTTTCTTTAAATCTTGCTTTTCTTACTGCACCATTGATACTGGTAATTATTCTATGGATATTGTTAGATTTTCTATTACAAACATAAGAGACAAAACTATAATTATTGACTTCAATTGTACAAATGTGTAAAATTACAACATTCATATGCAAAGGGTTAAGATAGGAAGAGAGTACAATATTGCTGTGTTTGATAAACGGATACAATCATGAAAGACCCATGCATATGATTTTACACTAGTGCTGAATTATATCAATTGCTTCCAAAATAGGTTAACCAAACATGAAACAAGGGTTTTTCCTGAGAGAAAGATACTGTTATTCCTTGAAATAGTTGTGTAAATATGCTTTTATCAAAATAGTATTTTTGCTATAAAACCATTGCTTACTGGACTAATACTTGGAAAACAATGAAACTACTTCAACCCTGTCATCATAACAATACAGCGTATCTCCTTGCTAATACTGAGAATACAGTGATCATGTTTCTGTACCAAAATCATAATGGTTGGCTGAAACCTACAAATTTAAAACAGACTTTTTGAATCCCTACTGTTGGTTAGCAGTTGGTTTTGATACAACAAAAAAGGTCATCAAAATATTAGTTTGAAGTGATTTTTTTTTTTTTGGGGGGGGGGTAGGCGGTTATTTTTCTACATCATCAGATCCAGATTGTTAATCTTCTATGAATGTGCCTATAATTGAAATTACAATGTGTTTTATCATTATCATGTGTCACATTACTTAAAATTTAATGCAAAGCTTGACATAACACAAACATGTAGCTTTCAAATGTCATTGTCATAAAATTAGTTTTTGTCACAGTAAGATATTCATAATATTGTCCAAGGAAATCAAGTCAGTATTTGGTAAAGCGAAAAAAAATTGAAGTATGGACATTCTGAAATCCCAATTTGTACAATTTTTCTTGGTTTTTCTACAATATCATACAACGGCACAATATGCAAGAGAATAATTTAACATTGTATTCCAACCATCGTTGGCAATACTACAGGAGGCAGAGAAAGGCTGGAATTTATATTTGACACTCCTTCACATGTTTGAGGTACGAAAGAACCCCATTCCCGTCAGCAAACATCCATTGAATTACTTGACCAAGTTTGAGTAGGACACGTCACAAGAATCGGCTTCAGCAACTCTCACTCTGCAAATTATTACGTGATGGCATTTTTAATATGTATAGCCGATAGTTTCATTGTTTAAGTTTAACTTTTCC
>JZLH01S0184403.1:4996-21307 GCA_001188425.1 Eucidaris tribuloides | reverse complement strand
ATGTCGAGTGTATGGGAATGATGAGCAGTGTTAAAATGGAAGTAGAAAATAAAGATGAAAACAGTTTTTAACTTAAAATTTGAATGTAAATATAGCTTTAAACAATAATAATACAGCCTAAAATTACACACAGTAACATACTAATGTTTGAGACAGATCGTTATAGTATGTATATGAGTGGTGGACATAGACACTGGATTCATTTTTTACGACCATGTAATCAAAATCCCCTCAGGAATCTTGCGATGTTACAGTACAGAACGGTATTCATGAGTTTTGATGAACCGGCAACTCTATGCTTTTGAACAATGATTTTAAAGATTTAATTGTCTTTTATTTCACTTTTTTCTTCCAGCACCCTTGGGAAAAATATGTTTCTCAAATCATTCATTTGCAGTGATTACTACATGCAGGCAAACTTAAAGTGTTAATTTTGCAGAAATAAGTGTTACCTAAATTTCTTTGAGTATAGCTAAACATAAGAAATAATGCATAAATATGCAATATTGCATAAAACCCATACAATCATGAGAGTTTTGATTTCAACCGTAATTTCCTGTTAAGTGCAAATAGTACCATTATCAGTCAAGCGCAAGAGTGGAATATCAATCTTTTTAAAAATAACGGTATTCCGCTCTTTTTGGAGTTAATGTGCGTTATCTCATGAAACACGTACCTGGAAACTCTCGAAAGTTGATTTGATGACATAAGATCTACACACTAGATTATATACGCCAGCATACACACACAGTACGTACCTGTTGACCTACACACCATCACCGATCCCAACGCGTGGGTCTATGTGGCAATTACGCTAGCGTGACGTTGGTTGCACATGGAACTATTGCTCCATCGTCTTCCGCCGTTTATGTTATTTTCTGCTACTTGTCACCACTGTACTAACACATGTAGGAGCATTACATCAGTCTCCAGTAAGGCACAGAATATCAAACAGCCCCAAAATATCTCATAATACGTTCCTCGCCAATATTCCATGCCGAACTCGCGATATTCGACAGAACGCCTGTAGTTACGTCTAAAAAGGACCGTTTCGTCAAATCATTTAAAATGCTTTTTAGCCTAAATTACGGCATTCAGCATAAAGTTTCAAAATTGTCAAGGCTCAATCTTTAATATTTTTCGTAGAAGCGTGCTTCACAATAATTCTTTTGATTCACGGCGAATTTGCTAGAATCGAGCCTTGACAATTCTAAGTAATTTTTAAAATGGTATTGCCAGAAAGAAAAATTGCAGGCCATAGGTATAACACGCAGGGCATCGTAATGCATGATGCGTAATAAGGTTAATGTATATTCATTAACTCCAAGAAAAGAGCGGAAACCGTATTTTTAAAAAGATTGATATATCCACTCTTGCGCATTGACTGATAATGGTACTATTTCACTTACAGGCAAATTACGGTGTTTGAAATCAAAACTCTCATGATTGTATGGTTTTATGCAATATTGCATATTATGCATTATTTCTTATGTATAGCTATACTCAAAGAAATTTAGTAACACTTATTTCTGCAAAATTAACATAAGGTTTGCCTGCACGTAGTAATCACTTGCAATGAATGATTGTGAGAAACATATTTTTCCCAAGGGTGCTGAAGAAAAAGTGAAATAAAAGACAATTAACATCTTTAAAATCATTGTTCAAAAGCATAGAGTTGCCGGTTCTATCAAAACTCATGAATACCGTTCTGTACTGTAACATCTCCAAGATTCCTGAGGGGTTTTGATTACATGGTCGTAAAATGAATCCATGTCTACTGTCCACCACTCAGTATACATTACTATAAACGATCTGCTCAAAATTAGTATGTTACTGTGTGCTAATTTTAGCGCTGTATTATTTTGTTTAAGCTATATTTTACATTCAATTTAAGTTAAAAACTGGTTTTCATCTTTATTTTCTACGTTCCATTTTAAACACTGCTCATCATCCCATACACTCCGACATCTTTAACAGTAGCCAACATATGACTGTCACCTTCTGTTAATTATTTGATAATAGCGTACAATTCTCCGTTTAGCATTTTACAATCTGTTAAATCAAATCTCAACAGCTGAAATTATTTTGTTGCATACACACTAGAAAAATAACGAAGAAATAAAATGACTACCGCCTTAACACAATTAAATCCACTTGAAAACCTCCCTCATGAAAATGCTTTTAACCGTGATTATCACCTAAGTTTATTTTCTACTGAAATGCTGTAACCTTCTCCTGTGTAATTATGTGGATTTAGCGGCAATTGATAAAATTCATTATTATTATTAAAATAGGTTAAACTTTGCACTTTAGAGGGCAAGACCAATAACACTCTAGAAGCACATTTAAAGAGTGAGGAGCACGCATAAAAAATAAAAGTTTTGGTATGACCCCGGCTCCTGCTGTTCAACCGACAAACTTCCAGACATGAGAGCGGACGCTCTAACCACCTTGGCCATCACTCCGGCATGAAAATTATTTATTTGCACGCTGATTAATAAATTGTCATTAAAGATGGCATATTTTTAACTTGCACCTATATTAGGCGGTTTAAGTAAATTTACGGGTGTTCATCACGGAACATAGAAACGAGCTTCATTGACCTTGCTCCTTTTTAACCCTAAAAAAGCCCAAGGGGCACCAATGTGCCCCCACGCCATTTTCCTTCGCCACTGCCACAATTTTGACGAAATGTTATCAACTTTGGTGACTTTCCTAAATTTATGGTGAACATTTGGTGTATAATTTAGGGATACCTGTGAAATTGTGTGCCTAGCAACCAATTTGAAGGTCATGTTGTGTCATTTTGTTTGATGTGGATTGTTTTTCCACTACACAAAAGAGTTTACTGTCACTTGTTTTCATTTTTTTGCTCATTATGCACAGAAACATATGTTTCATCGTTATTTGAGAACATATTCAATAAATTTTCTTGTTTTTCTTGTTTTTGGCGCCAAAACAATAAAAAATAAAAATATTGCAAATTCATTATTCTTGTTTTTTTTTATTTCCCATGTGTTATTTCTATTAGATCTGATTTACCAAAGTGTAATTCCAATCACAAAGGTATGTGTCAGAATGAACAAAAAAAATCTTTATTACATGTATTTAAATTCTTGGCACAAACAACAGTGCATAGTATTTGTGCATATTCGCATTACATTATCACTATATGTAAGGTAATACAAAATATGAACCCCAAACAGGAAAAATTTTACTCAAAATACATTATTTTCTATCTGAATATGTTATCTTGTATAATTATTGAAATATTAATCACTGTATTGCATTCATGAGATATAGAAGACAACATAGAAATATCCAACAAAATCCCGTTTTTCTATATATTTCATTATATCTAGTGAATAGGCCCCATGTGGTGACCTTGAGAAATTTCGATGATTGCGCATTTGTAAAGTTTTAGTGTTTTACGTGTTGTAAACATGTAGAGTGATTGGTCAAAAATAAAGTTTAGAGTAGGGGCACAAATATTGCTTCCCCCCCCCCTCCCCTGGGCCACGGAAGCCAAAAATAGCTTGGCTTTTTGGGTTAATGGCTTTAATTGGTGAAAATCCAATTGGCATGTGTTGCTACAATCGCGGACAGCCTTCGCGACAACAGTGAAAGCTTTTTAGTTGTTGTCAAGAAAGGTGTGCTCATCATGACATTGAATATCTTTATACGAAAGCCGCATAGCGTGCAAACTTGCCACTGCTATACAGTGGGGCGAGCGCCATAACCGTGAAAGGTGAAATTGTGCTCGATACGCGGCGGAAATGGCTCATGCACCTATTTCCGCAAATTATTGTGACGCAATTTATTTCTTAGTGGTACTTGTAGCAAAACCGTTGGATCTGAAATGTTTGCTTTTATGAAAATAAGACCCATTAGAATTCACCTTGATGTATGAATGTTACAATGCTTTTTGAATTGAAATTTCAGATCAGTATTTTGCATTAACATAGATAAATCTCATCACTTCCCGTTTGTCATTTCCCCATTGTAATTACGCAATTTGAGCTATTATCAGTGAGTTAAGTCAATGCCTGTATTCCTGCTACTTAGCTTACTCCGGCTAAACAAAAACATATGATTTTATATCCATATGAAACTACAGTTTCCACGTCATTGATCAAGCTTGCCCAATTTGACCTGCAGCTACGTGTATTGTGACAGGGACCGTTCAAAGTATCGTGCTTATAACTAAGGGGGGGGTACTGCTCAAATGTATTGATACCAAAAAACAAAACAAGGATAAATGATAAGTAATAATAATAGTTATATTACTTAGTAGTAATAGAGAAGTAGGTAGTAGTAGTGGTAGTAGTAGTAGTAGTAGTATAGTTATATATTATTATTATTATTATTATATTATAATTATTATTATTATTATTATTATTGATCATCATCATCATCATCATTTCACTTAAATATATAAATCATCTTTATTTCAAATCAAATCAAATTAAAGATGCTAACAAATATATATTACCAGGCCCTCTGCCAGGATAGAAGGAAATATTCTTCTTATCCGCAGTAGGCAGGGTTAAAACTCAGAAACAAAAACAGGATTTGATAACCACATAGTAACAATTTGAAAACAAAATTAACAAAAAAATACAAAAGCCTGTGTACAGATAATTTGTTTTAAACGTATTGATAATATAATAATTATCTTGATTATTCGTTAGCTATTTTGGAAAATAAATTTTATGGAATCATGCAGTAATTTCATGAAAAACAAATATCAAAGAATCTATTATCTAAATGTAAACAAATTAAGTGTATGTTATATTAATCAATTTTAGGAAACATGCTTTACATGTTTATAATGCCACTGTAACAGCATAAACGTATGTCTTTGCATGTTTATTACAGTTGTAAATACTAAGGTTCAAATTGGGTACATTGATATAAAAAACTTACGAAATTTCGTGAAACTTACGAGTCAGCTTCTTTCTTGTGCTATTATTATGTATTATTATTATTGATTATATATATTATTATTATTATTATTATGATATATAAAACTACGAAATTTCGTGAAAAACTACGAGTCAGTTCTTTTCTTGTGCTATTATTTATTATTATTATTATTTTATATTATTTATTATTATTATTATTATTACTATTATTATTATTACTATTATTATTATTAATATTATTATTTATTGTTTTATTTTATTATTATTATTATTATTATTACCATGATCATAGATTTTGATTAGAGTGTTTGGATTTAGGCTATTTTTCTGAGGCACAGTATTTCCTAAATATGCCTACTTTTTTAACTCCAACGGATCATCACAACACAGAAATATTTCCGCGTATTGAACGTGCCATACAATAAGCAAGCCGCTAAATGACGATGTAAGCCTTACCATTGTCTTCTGTGTCAAGCGCACGGCATTCGGTAGACTAGGTCTTGTCTTTTCCGCTCATTCTATGGCACGCCTGTAACGTGAGAATACTGTGTGTCGAGGTCGCTGAGAGTTGGAAAGAAACAAATTTCGGAAATTACATCTGCCCCAGCAAAATGGCTGCTTAGGAGCAAATGGCCATAATCAAAATCAATCATCGTGATATCAGTTTGTCGGGAAAAAGAACGTTCTAACAAATGAAATAACAATTAATGCATTTTGCTCATGATGTTGAAAAAAATAAACGATCGGTAAGTGTTAGCATTCTTTTCTGCGGCCAACCTGCATTGAAATCCGTCTCTTGCCTTGGAATATGTTTTACTGTTGGTCACACATGCGGATATAGTTCTAACCTGCACAACATGTGCACCATTCCACTCTCCTTGGGGAGTACTATTTCCAAGCTGCAGCTGTTATTCTTACCTACCGGTACCCATTATACTCCAGGCAGAGGCAGCAAATCAGATAAAATATTGTGTAATTTAAAATTTGACTTTTTTCTACTTACTCGATTATCGCTAATTCTTAGGAGTCTAAACCAACTTCACGTGAGGTTTCAACTTCTACTGTTGGCTGACGCTTTGAACTCACAATGATAGTTATGCGGAATTGGTTCATATTTATATGATTTACTCCTAACGCCTGCGAAATAGACGCGTGCACGTTATTCGCACACCGAACTCAAGTGCTTATGGCATTGGTTACAGAGGCAGTAAAACTGTAATGTGAAATACAACGCGTGACCATTGTCGGATATCTCAATCCAGTTTACTTATCAGTATCTTTAGTCATTGCCTATACTTCAGAATTGAAATTTGGCCATAACATGCGCTCCATATGTAATTCTTAGCGCCCTAAGCTAAGCGGGTCAGAAGGCCGCTCTTGCCCCTCCCTGGCCGATGCAAAAAAAAGCGGGGGGGGATGAATCGAATGTATTTGAAATTCGGGCAACGGCTGGATGTAGCACTCATAACCCTACTCCATGCTCTGGGCACAACTATCCCAGGCAGCATGGGGCAATTACCCCCAATAATGGCGCTTTTGGTATAGCCGCATGTCCAATAGAAGGCGATCCCGGCGTAGACGGGGACGTGTCAACTCCCTTTTTTCGCCGGGGCGGGGGGGGCGGGTCGCCCCCTCTATTTATGATATTTTTTAGCATCTTCATACGACTTTGTATCACAAACCTGTCAAAATGCAAATGTGATGGGAAATAGATACTTTCTTAATGTATAGTTGGAAATTTCAATTTACATTTTCACTTTTTGATAATGACAATAATTTATGACAAGTGTTTTTTTTTTTTTTTTCTACGCGTTATAAATATTTTCGCCTCGATATTTCCATTCCCCACAGTTGTAAATATAAAAACCCACCCATGCCTTTGTCTGTGCCACTTGAAGATTGTGCGGTGATAAATAACCAGACAATAACGTCATTGCATAACCTTTCGCACCAAAATTCTCCCCATATGTAGTGGAATGCTAGCCTTGGACATGATATAGGTAACAATTTAATGTAACATCTTGGTGACTACAAATCTGCGATTGGTTAAAGGGGAAATTCAAGAAAAATTTAAAGAGAATATTTTTATGAATTATTTGACCCAAGGTTAATGACAATATTAGGAATTACCTTTCTTATCATATTTACAAAACCAAAATAATTTGATATTTTTGCGGAAGATTATCACTTCATTTTTAACATCTAGATTTAACAAATGAGAGGAAGACGATTTGTCTTGTGTCTAGCACGTACCATTATACATGTATATGGTAATTACACAATCTCGTAAGGCAATGCGCTTGAAATTTGAAAAAATAATTGGAATGCGTTTTACATCTATTGCGCGTGCGTGTGTATTCAAGCCAAACACGTATTTTCGTGCTAACCCCTTCCCCTCTCCCTCCCCGTTGATCACCATGTACTGGCATACCTGTGATGTTATGTTTGCATGTATTTGCACGTGTTATAGTTGTGTTCATTTTAGTAAAACTTTATTTCTTCCCAACCCCACCCCCCCCTTCTTACGACCATGTACTGAAGTGTTGTTTACTGCATTGTGATATATCAACATTAGATTCAGTCATTTTCATCTCATATTTCGCTATTTTTTGGACTAAATACTGGGTTAAACTTGTGTACATAATTTGCTGTATACATTATCTTGTTCTATTCAATATTGAACGATCATTCCCACGATATACAGCTATGACAAAAAAAAAATCTAAATCTTATATTTCCCCCTCCCAAAAGAAAAACACGAAACGCAAGTAGTCCATAAAAAATGAAGGAAGGGATTTAGGGGATAACTACTTTGAACGCTTTTCTCGTTTATAAAGACTTGAGCCATTCAAAATTCTTAATGTTGCAGCCATATTTTAAAAGCTTTCAGTTTAGTTCAGCCAAAGTCTCCCACGTTCTCACTTCAGTAAGAGCAAAGCTGAACTCAAACCTTTTCAGAAAATACCCGGCTTCTGACACGTGTCCTAACATCTCTGGCAGCCATAGAAAACGACCCTACATTTTAGTGGAATATAACAATTAGTAGGGATTCTGAAATATGATGAGAACCAACTAAGTCAATCAGGTTATCACTTCACTTATCATAAATTGCAGGCAAAATAAACAGCAAACAACATAGTTCATTCTAATAGTGTGTCATTGCAAAATTTACATTTAAACGCGAGCTCTCGTTCTATTACAGTACAACATCTATGTATCGTCAATATCATATGAGAGCCCCATGGGAAACGTGTCCCTTATGGTTTCTAATAAATATAAAGAAAAAAGCAGCAGCGTCTAGAAAAACTTTTAAAAGCATAAAATTTAATTATAAAAAACAGTAACAATATACATTCAATAAACAGTAATTAAGGACTAATCGCCAAGTGTTATTATGATTTGATTTCACGAGATGAAGGAGGACAAGGGAATGAGAAGGTCCAGGATCACCAATATTCAAAAATATTGCAATTATTCTTTAACAGTCAAAAATGTGAGATTTTCATTGATACGGGGACCTTTAAATCCGAAACTGCCACATATTATGCTATTGTTGTACTTAATGTAAAGGCCACACAAACTAGCGGTTATAGAGGACTAGGTAAATATCAAGCTTACGTAGATGTCAACTTTCCTGTGACAGAACTAGGTACAAAGTTCAATCCCATTTATAGCAGTGCACAATACATGATTACCGCTTGTATTATACATGAAGAATGAATTCACTTTACTGTCCTCATTTTAGACTGGTAACGCTTATGTTCATTCATACACACATTTATTTAAATACTTATAGATTGACTCAGACAATAATATCATATTGCTTTTGGTTTGCATATTACTATGTTAAAAAGTCTATCATATTAACCTCAAGCCTACAATGAAATTGCATCCATTAAATAACGACAATAAACAAAAAAAGGAAATTCCTGTGAAAGGTCGCCCCTTAATTTTAGGCAGAGCAGAGGGCTGCAATTCTGCTGAAATTTTCGGTTGGCAATAATTCTGGCACCCGAGGTAATCAATAAGGAAGTCTATATTTATATGAAATCGCAACTGCGCAAACATCACATTTCCACTCAGAAATGTTTGAGAGTGAAAAATCGTCTCAGTGATAGAAGACATATACGCAAAACAATCTGTCACAACAGTCTATGGTGTTCAATTTCATCATCATCATCATCACCATCGATCAGTCCTTTTCCCCTTGTCCTCCTCCTCCTCCTCCTTTTCTTCTTTTCTCCTCCTTTTTCTTCTTCTTCTTCATTCTTATTCTCCTTCTTCTTCTTCATCTTCTTTATATTTGTTGTTATTGCTACTACTATGCAATTACTTCTACATAATATTACTACTATTACATGTATCCTATTATTATTGATGTTGTTTAGCTTGTGAATATATGTGATTTGTTTGCTAAATAGTAGATCCCTTGAACTATCTGCATTGAATTCTCGATTGTACTTTTTTAACCATTTATTGAACATCTCATACAAAAATAAGTATCCGGAAGTTTGGGACCCCCACCCCCCCAACCCCCCCTCATTTTATTCGTAGATTCTTAACATGGGTGGCTTATAGAATTTATATTGTTTTATCTTTCGAAGATGTTATGTGAATGGTCATCAGTACGGCGTAATTTGTAACTTAGATCTTTATTAGTACAGATAGGCCGATAATTGCCTGATGAACAACCCTAAACATTCTGAATTTCAGTTTCTACGGAGTAAATACACAATATAATCTTTTGGAAACAGGCAGGCATGCCAAAATCACTTATCAAAGCAAGAATTTTACCATTTTTCTTTTCTGTCGGAGCGTGAAAACTCATCTCTTCAGTCTTTTGAACATACATCAATGGACATGGCGGTGGAATACAAGGCGTCACGCCAGCATCTTGCAAAGGTGGGTAGTGGGGAGTGAGGACCTATTATTTTTCACATCAAAGGTCTAAATTTTTCCGGTCACGCCAGCCTCCGAAAATCGCCTCATCGGGGGGGGGTGTGACGGATTAACTCGCTCAGCGGGGGGGGGGGTATGACGAATTTTTTCCAAGATCCAAGAAACATACATTTTATTCAGTGTTTTGAGGGTTACTTCACATTTTCTAACATCCCCCTTTTGACGAAAAAGGGAGTGACATCAGTGAAAAAAAGGTGTTAGGGCGGTTTAAACACCCCCTTTGAAAAAGGAGGCGCTGTTGACACCCCAAACACCCCCCTGCGTACGTATGGGGGCTGGAATATCAATATTTCAGGCACACATGCCAGCACTCTTAAATGTTCCCTTATTCCTTTGCCCGAAATCCCCTCCCCCAAACGGGGGAAACTACTACAAACTGCTAGAATGGTATAGCCGTCCCTGCGAAGATAATCACATCACAATGTCTAGCGTATTTCGTAGACACCTTCTCAAATGATTGAGGGACAGATAATCCTGGAAACGGGAAAAGGCGGAAGAAAATGATACAACATTAATGACAGAGACAAAGTTTGAGGATTTAAGCCAATTCATTATGATTGTTATTATAGTTATGATTCTGAATGCCAGTTTCGTGAATATGGAATATGAACAAAAAAAATTATACATATATGAAGAGTACATTGGCAAAAGGCAGTTAATCCATTTTTCATCAATTTTTTTTAGTTTAATATATATTTAGTATACCTGTATAGTGAATCAATGAAAAAGTTGGAAATTCCATCAAAAACGTGAATAAAAATGGCGTAAGAAAATCACCCCTTTTTTTGCCAAAAGGAGTCTAGATGCCATTTTAGCTTGTCTCAAAAGGTCTACTCAACTGACCATCAGAGGCAGTATGACATGCCTGAGTGAACCTTTGACCCAGATTTAGCTTTGGCTTGTTCCTGCACAGTTGTTTACAATTACGGTGTGAATTTGGTTAAATATTCTGCTCAAAAGTTAATTTTTGTGATTGAATTGGGAGAGAAATGGGAAGAGGACTTGCTGAAATCACAAATCATCAAGAAAACTCAGAGTGCACGAATGTGGGAGCTAATTCAAGGAGCAGTACATGGGTGACATGAATGTGACGTAAACAATTCTACTAAATATCTTTATGACGCAGTTTAAATTGGGAATTCGGACCACCAAAGATAGATGTGTGTTCATACTGTAAGGGTTATATGAAAACAGCAATCAAGACCGAAACATACAAGACAAGCCGAAAAGTTCTAGCGCCCGAGCTACTAGTTCACAAGATCAAGCAAAGTTTACAAGATGCTGGGAAAGAAGGAGGACCAACCGACGCTGGTAATATCTTTTGACCTCATGCAAAAAACCAGCATTGCAAAGTCCTCAATATGGAGAGGCTATTATGCCGCCAGTTATGGCTCTTCATCTTGCTGAATATTGAGCACCGAGCTTCTGTGATCTAACCATCCCATCAGCAGCAGAGCCAGAGATGATTAACTTTTATACTGGGCTTGAGGAGCCGAATGGTAGGGGACCCAACCAGAATCGCCAGCACTCTTAAAGGACTTTTTGACAGGCACTTCCTGGAGCATTGCAGTATCAGAAGGTAATTCTACAGCCGACTCTTGCGAGGACAAAATAAGAATTTCGCGTGTGGTTTCTGAACCTTCCTATCGAATCGAATTGCCAAATTGAGATGGACATCGCTTTCCTGTCCGTGGAATTCATACATGCCAGCCGATAGAGCGCTTGGACGTGTAGAGAAAACTCCAACGAATCGAGAGATTGTGCTCCCCGAACAAGATAATTCATTGAGATTGTTCTCACTGTGGTTCATGCTTCATGTCCACGGTCGTGACTGCTCTGGAAGCGTACAGGATCAAAGAAGCCGTGACGGTGCGATACGAAGACCAGCGCCCATTAAGATCACGGATTGCAAATACTTAAGGTTTCCTCTGCCATCAGTGTGGCGTTCTGTTGGTCACTACAGCCGCCCCGCGGCACTGAATATAGTTGTCCTTAAAAGGGGAAAGAAATGGTCAGCAGGTTGAACTCAAAAGACTGAACCAGAGAACTTGTGTAAAAGTGGCAAGAAGAAATATGTTCGAAAATTTGTGCGTCATTTGGGGCACAACGTCACGACAGACTGCAAGCTTGCCTGCATATGCCTCTCACAGCTCCCCTCAACGTGTTGTGCAGCTTTTACAGGCCAATTTGTGAAAGGGAAATGCTGATGATATCGATTCTGATGGCGAAGATGAGGGAACCGTTTTAACATCTATGAAGATTAAGTTCAGCTTCGTTACTTATCACTTGCGGTTAAATGATAATGAGATGACGGCAATACACTGCCCACTAAGCAAAAAAATTTTGCTTAAACAAAATAGAACTTGGATTGTTACACTATGTAATAAAACTTTTACTAATGTAATGTACTTTACCACAAGCTCTCTGCATGTACAAGATCCAATTCCCTATGAGGAATATTTTCCCATGTATGTGTGCATATGCCCACTCATTCTGTGCAAATCAGGTGCGGTGCTTACTGTATTTTTTGAAATTATTTATTTCTTCTCTTGGTATTATGTAATGAACTATTACTCGTGTAATGGAGTTTAAAATGAATAAATACTATTGCAACGTACAGATTTTATTCTTTTATAAACTTATTTCCCATCCAACTCACTGCCATTCTGAAAATTAATTTTTTTCTCTAATCACTTGGTATTAAATCAACTCGAACTAATAATTAACTTTTACCAAACATGCTGCCTGGATGTAAAATATATTTCCCTTTAGAAATATGTCTCAAATTTTGTGTATTGGACTCTTAAAGCATGAAATTATTGTAGTTTGAAATTAGTTTCGTTTTCTCTTTTTGATATTATGTAATGAATTGTTTACTTTACTGATGTAATAAGATTTTAAATAAAACTGGAGCAAGGTACAAGATTTTTATTCCTTTTGTACTTATTTTAATATTTTGTGTGTGCAGTTGCACTCTCAAAACGATCAACTCGCGTATTCTGAAATTACCCTTTCTTTCTCACTTGCGTATTATGAAATCAACTCGAATTGATAATAAACTTTTACCAAACAATGCTTGCCTGGTGCCAAGAAGCTATTTCCTTTAAAGAATAATTTCCAATTTTGTGTTATTGTACTCTTAACCATGCAAATTATTGAGTTTTGAAATTGTTTCTCTTTTTTTACAATGCTTAAATTAACTGCTTACTTAATGTAATCAATGTTCAACGGAAAAAACTGCTTGCATGGTAGAGATTTAGTCTTTGACAAAATTATTATTCTCCCATTTTGTGTGTGCTATTGCATTCTCAATGATTTATCTCACTGTATTCTGAAAACATTTTTCTCACTTGTATTATGTAATCAACTCAAACTGATGTATAATTAAGTTTTACGAAGCACGACCGCCTGGTCAAAATCTATTCCCTTTTACAATTTTTCCAATTTTGTTATTCTACTATGCCAAAATCATTGTATTTTGAAAATTTTTTATTTTTTTCGGATTTTGCTACCGCCATGTATTAACATTAACTGATGCTAATGATTTTTACCGAAAACTCCTGCATGGCTACAAGATTATTCCCTATGAGGAATATTTTCCCATGTTGTATGTGCTATTATTTCACTCATAAAACATGAATCATTCTAGTGCAATTGTGTGACTTATTGTTTAATTATGTTTTCTCTTGGTATTATGTAATGAACGATTAAACTAATGAATGATTTTTTTAGCCGAAAACTGCTGAGTGGTACAAGATCTCTTCCTTATGAAGAAATGTGTTTCCCATATATGTCTGTGCAGCGGAAGCTGCTTTCCTTGGGGCTAGGCTAGTATGGTGAGTAAGATTGTGTTTGTATTGGTTGCTTCCGTGTATTTTGTTCATGTGTTGTTTTTAAGCGTGTGTGTGTGTGTGGGATGTTGTGTTGTGTAGTTGTATGTTTGTGTGTGTATGTTTGTGTGTCGTATGTTTGCTGGTCTGTGTGTATGTTTGTGTATGCGTGTGCATGTGACTGTATGTGTATGTTTTTTGTGTATTTTTCTTGTGTTGTGAGCGTTGTTTGTGTGTGTGTGTGTTGTGTGGTGTGTGTGTGTCGTGTGTGTTGTGTGCAAGTATGTATGCGTGTCATGTTCGTGTATGATAATGAATTTTGTGTGCTGGAGAAATGTTGTGAATAGGCAGTATTTTCATTATTTCCTGGTCAAACTTTTGCATACTCATCTTGATCATGTATTGGGGGCGGGCGGGGAGGTATTTGTGGGGTGGGCTAGTTGTGATGGGAGTGGGGGACAGTAACTATCCCACCCCCAAATCTCTTCATACATGCCAAACACAACTGGGACACAACATTGAGAGAATTTTATTGATTTTTTACACTGGAGTAAAAATCCAACTACACGGCAGCTTATTAAATTTAACTTTCGGATGGGGAGGATTTGATCTAGGTGGGGCGAGCCCGACGTTCACCACACTTTAAATAAGTACTGGAGTTGCTCATAACTGGAAGATTTTTCCTTTTCAATTTGTTGTTACATTGTCACCCATATAAATGCCATCATTGTTCAACTGTTGCACTTTTTTTGTTTGCAAAAGGGGTAGATCACTTTGTTGTGCAAAAAGGGGCCTAGATCCACCGAAGTCAGTTTTTTGAAAAATTACTTTTAAAAATATGAAGACCGTCAGATTTTTTGTACCCAATTTCACGTTCACATTTAACATCACGACAAAATTTGTTTTTAATAAAAAATTGTGATATGGGATAAGCAAAAAAGTTTGATTTTCTTCAGAATGTTCTAAAGTGGATCTAAGCCCTTTTGCCAAACAAACTCTTCATTATGTTTTCTGTCGGAAGCGACGTTAGATTATTTACTTTAAAAATACATTTAGACCTATACGTGTGATTTCTCCATTATTCTTTCCAACGTTTACTCAGCAACTGCTTAAATAGGCAACGCTTGCCGAGCGTCCTCCTGGCCAACAGTATGTCATAATGTCGCTACCTGAATTAGCGAAATTAAGAAAATATATTTATTCACGGCACCAAATTTAACAAAAAAAAGTTTACAATTAAGTAATATCTGAGCTCCATTCATCCCTCATGTCTAAAAGAGAATCTCGTGAATATTGTCTGAAAATGAAAGCTCTGGGAAAATTTACTCTATAAACGATCATTTAGTGTTTTAAAATAAAGTGAAAATCTGTGAGACTCACTTTGCCATGCCCTTTCCCCCGATTGACTAATGTGTTATAATGAAAGAGTTCGCCTAAATGCCTTAAACTGACGTTTGATTCTTGTCAGTGGTAGTATATTTTCTGACGTTCTGCGGTTAATTGCAGAAAATAAGGGTAATGGTAATGGGTTAGAGATATGAGAGTATTACTTCCGTCTTTCTTGCGATTAATTTTTTTTTATTGTTAATGGAGCTTGGATATCAGAGTTTGACATTTTTTGTCGAGCCTCCTTAATGTTAAACATTCCTTATCATCAATATTTTTTGCTCTTTCTGAATTGATATTCCAAAACAAACTGGGGAAAGAAGTTTTTAAAAGAGACAGCGTAGTGTCAAGTAGGTGGCGAGCATTAAATATCATTAATAATATTGTTTAATACCTCAAACAGAACGTCCATATCCATCAATGATTTCAAAATCATGAATACGTTTTCCTTTACAACAAGAATTTAAACGCCCATTATTTTTATTTTGCCTTGGATAATTAAGGTGTAACATCAAAGTGGACCAGTACTTACCAGTTCTTTCTCACAGGTCTACGGGCGTGGCTCTGATACCAAAAAGTTACAGACTTGTTCTTTCAATCACATCTAAAGACATGGCTGGTTGGGCCATGGCGAACTGTCATATTAATACGGGTAAGGGTTGAAGAGAGCCAAAATGTTTTGCTTAATCCAAGATCCAATCACATGCCGGCGAACATGATTACAATTCTCCGTCCTTCTTCCAGATAACTTTCTGCAATGATATTTCTACCAGAGCCATGTGACTGTTTTTACCTCCAGAGTCACTCGCCTTTCGTAAATCAAGAACACTAGCTCTCAATTAAAGCTTTTGGCCTGAAGATAAACTATAGTTTCCTTATCAATTAAGATCAGTCTAGCTATTACGTCTGGAAGGCAGACTACCAATTGGACACCAGAAATATGGCGTATCTTTGACCTTTTATGACACAAAAGATTAAACGGGGTTCATTTTCGGTGGTATGGATGCTGCATTGATGACAAAACTGCATCGGTAATCTTTTGCCCCAATATTTCGCGCCGCTGCCAGAAGGCAGTTAGCAAAGCCTCTAAGCAGAAGGGCGTTAACAAATGTTAACACCCTTCTGCCAGCGAGCGCTATGGAAGCCTTTTAACATTTAATCCTATTCCTTGATATCAAAGAATTCCCGATTTCTTGATATCAAGAATTATC
>JZLH01S0184366.1:3083-18410 GCA_001188425.1 Eucidaris tribuloides | reverse complement strand
GGCAAACCTGCTGTGTGGCTCTCTATGGGTCTTATTTTTATCGTACCTGGATAAAAATAAAATACTAGTATGTTCATGCTTGATTCTCCTTAAGTAAACAAATTACAGACAAATCCTTCCAGCTGGAAGATCCACTCCAGCTAGTGTATAGTTGGTATACATTTCAACTCATTTGGTTCTTGAGGCATTTTCAAGTGTTCCCAATCATGTCACTAACCTTTAAGGTTATATGAGTTATACCTCATCTGAAAGATCAGAGTCTGCTCTTTCAGATGAGGTATAACTCATATAACCTTAACACCTTATCAACCCTTTGAATGCTATAATGTAAAATATATTCAAAAATCTTCGGGGTCCCCCCCCCCCCAAGATTTTTCATTAATTAATTAAAAAAACTAAAGACATTCAGAATCTATTATTGCAGGGTTATGACTTTGGGGCATAAAGCTTTCAAATAAAAAAAATCCCCAAAACTAAACTTGGGCTTTAAGCCCAGTTTAGTGATTTTAGTATGTTATACATTGAACCCTATGAGGAAAATTGAGGGCTATTTAGTAATTTTAGGGGGCTATTTTGTTAATTTTGGGGGCTAAATCGCCCATCGCCCCAGTGTATTTCTTACGCTGTGGCAAACCATGCAACAGAAAAACAAAACTTATTGCTTCTTATATTTCATTAAATTAGTATTTATTATTATTATCCAAAGAAAATGATAAAGTTTTACTTAATGATGTCAAATCCAGAGTATAGTTTTGGTCTATCTGACAAATGTTCCTAGCAATCTTTCATGAAGTATGGTATTATCATGCCAGACATCAGAAGTCAACATTAAAGTCAAACTATCAAAATATTACTTAAAATGTTTTAAAATCATAAGCAAGCAGATATCACTATATATGCAGAATATGTATGGCAACAATAGTAAGGGGATAACATTCTTATTCATAAATATTAATTTTCATAAGGTGGAAGCATTTAAGAGAGTGCAATTTTCACTTTTTCAGGGCATTAATATTGGACATACACGTAGGACTAGGACTATCAGAAAATACAAGGAGTACAATTCTTCTTCTTCTTCTTTTCTTTTTCTTTTTTTGCCATTTACCAAAACTATACACTGTCTTTAATGGGAAGTTAATATTACACTCTACAAGACAACAAGGACAACACAACATAGACAAGCCACATTACAACACACATATACACACATATACACATATATACACATTATATACTCACTGGAGGCTGTTTATAATAGGGATATTAATGGCAGCATTTTGGATTGGATACATGCAAGAACAAAGCAAAATCAAGGCAAGAAAACAAAAGGAATTAATAAGTATACATTAACAGCAACAAATGGCAAACTCAAAAGAAAAAAAAAGAAAAATAATGGGCAATTACTACTGTGTTGTAATATATGAATATTGGAGGAATCAAATATAACCAACATATTAATACATAACAATCATAACTACACAATAAAGTTATATAATTACAATATGATGTGACAACACCTTGTATCTTATGTGAACTGTTCAGGAGGTCGAAAAAAATGGCTGCCTAAATCCTAACAATGTCCTCCTCACCCCCCCCCTCCCCCCCCCAAAAAAAACCACAGAATATCTGGTTTTCCTGTGATAACATTAAAGTAATTTTCTCCATATTTGAGAGCAAAGGTTTGTCACTCCATTGATGAACTAGAGCAGTATGCCTCCGCAGACAGCACTACCACCCAACTGGATTGAAAAGCTTTATGCATGTTTGTACCCCATTTGATCGGAAATTTGTAAGTTACTTTGGTAATGAACCATATGAGGTTTGTATAAGCCCTTGTGACCTTTGACCTTTCAACTCCGCAATAAAATAATTTAATCTGTGCTTCATACTGAATACTTGAACAAAGTTACATTGATATCCAATAAACCACTCCATTATGGTGATACAAGCCCAAATTAGACATGTAGGAAGCCTTGTGACTTTTGACCTTTGACATATCACCTCCAAAATCTAATCAGTTCATCGATGTCTTATAATACATACTCCACCCAAGTTACATTAAAATCTGACCAGTTGTTCTTAAGTTATCGCAGTAAAATGCAAAAATAAGACATGTTTTAGGCCCTGTGACCTTTGACCTTTGAGCTCCAAAATCTTATCAGTTCATCGTTGCCTCATAGTACATACTTGGTTCTATTTACATCAAAATCTGATCCGCGGTTCTTAAGTTATCGCGGTAACGAGATCCGGTAACGGACGGACGGACGGACGGAAGGATGGACAGAAGGACGGACACACGGACGGACAACCCGAAAACATGATGCCTCCGACAACTACGTTGCGGAGGCATAAAAATGACTTCACAAATAAAATAGGTTTCCATGTCTCATGCTCATTCAGGAACAACAGTTACATAAGTACATAAGTAGAAAAAAAAATTAAACAAAATACTAATTTAATTAAAGTTAAAATGAAATCAGCATCACAATGCAGTCTGTGTGAAACTTTTAAATATGGATGGTTAACTTCTCATTCCTGGACCTATACTGACAAACACACATGCACAACACACAAACACAGACAGACAAACACACACATACATGCACGCAATTAAAATACGAGTCCACGGCTGCTTCATTTCAAGTAACATCTGCCTGCATCAAACTGAAGTTCTGAAATGATGAACAGACAAGTCACTTCAAGAGAAAAAGTTCTAAGATTAATTCACTAGGGTATGAAATAGACCTTTGATGCGGAGGGGAAAAGGGCACCATGGGATTGAACCAAAGAGAATCTGAAAGAGAAATCGTATCTATTAAAGACACTATATAACACTGTGGAAGACCCGTTTAAAAAATTGTCGAACTTTGCTATCTGACATATCTGACAGTGTTTGAATGGACAAATAAACACCCCAGAACACAAAAGTTGGACAGTTATGCTGTCACTAATACAATATGTGCAGATACAAATTGGCACATGAATTTAATATCGCGCGATAGGAAATTCTGCAACACAGCAGTCTATGGAGAAAAGCTGGAATGGTCTCTCAATGATTTTCGCTTTTTTAAAGCACTTAATGATTGTTTTACACTGCAATTTTTCAGGGCTTTCATTTTTAGACTGTATCAAAGACACTAGTAGCATGGGGAATCATGTAGCTCAGATTTTTTAAACTGGAAACATTGTTTATACAGTGCCTTTAAATCCTCCTCGTCATTATCAATAATCACTATCATCATCACCAGCAACAGGAGCAGCAGCATAATTCAAATAAGCGCTTTATGATCATCATCATCATCATCAAAATCATCATCTCCATTACAATCATCACTGTCTTTATCATTATTATTATTACCATCATCATCATCATCATCATCATCATCATCATCATCATCATCATCACCATTATCTCGCTTATTTGTGCTTCATTCTGCTGGCATGTTTAACTTTATTCACAGTTCAAATAATGTTTTCAATTTTGACTATTAATATCATTAAATTTATTGTTTTTGCATTGGAAATGGAAACCTATTTCAGACAAATAATTAGTAAAAGGCACTGATAACATTGTGGAAGCCTTGTATAATTGTTTTATCTGACTAAGGCCACCGCACACTACACGATTTTCCATCGCACGACTGACCGATTTGCATCTGAAATTAATCAGCCGTGTATGAAATATAAGGTTTTTTTTATTTCGGATCCAAGTCGGTCAGTCGTGGGACAGAAAATCGTGTAGTGTGCGGTGGCCTTTAGATGATAGTGTTTGATTGGACAAATAAACAACCTAGAACACAAAACTTTAGACAGTTATGGCTTATGCTGTCACTAGCTACAACACAGCAGCCCATTGGAGAAAACTGGAATGGTCACTTAATTTTCACTAAAGCAGTTAGTGATTGTTTTGAACTGCAATGTTTTCAGAGTTTAATTTTTAGACCTTATTAGAGACACTGATCTGTGGTAGGCACATCATGAAGCTCAGATTTCTTTAAACTGGAAACATTACAGACACCCTTAATATGAGAAGGGTAATAATAATAACCGTTCTTGATATAGTGATAATCTGATCAACCATTACCAAGATACTGCAATAAAGAGATTTAGTTTCCACATGGTGTGCATCATGCTGGAATTCCCCCAAGACTAATGGAATGGCCCACATCAGCTTTTCAATTCAGTGTTTAAATCACATCTATACTCATCAAGAGAAAAAATGTCCATCTAATGGAATCAAAGATTCCACATTGGGGGGGGGGGTTCCATTCCCATGTACTCTGATGTTCTTATTGACTATTGTGATCTGCCATCATGACTTTCTACATTTTATATTCATTATTTCTGTTATTGCTATTTCAAAGGCAGGGCATCTCTTTTACATGCCTAAAAATTAACATTGTGTAAATACAATGGCATTTAGAAGAAAATGCCATCTGGGAACCTTTACCAAAATATAGGAGCTAGAAACTCAGTGTTAGTGGAATTATAGTGACCGTTAGACTCTGATTTTAATTTTTTTCCTACCATAAAACGTACACTAAACGGTTATTGTTTTTCTTTCGCATTTTTCAAATTTTAGGTGATTACTGACCTCCAGATTGCACAGACATGCCCTTCATCAATAGCCTAAGGGCATGGGTTATCTTTTTCTGGTCTGCAGGGATGTTTGCAAATGAGATCCACGGCCTTTAAAGAGATCATAAAGCTTTTTTTTATGTCAATGGTTAGGCAGGGTTGGGCAAAGGTACACAACACAAATACAAGCGTTTTTTTCCTTCCTCCTACAGGCCGGAGCACAAATTAAGGACAAAACCTTTAATATTAAATAGCTGTACAGTGTAGCTGCATATGAGGAAACTTCGCACAACATAAAAGCTATTTCATAATTAAATTCAGTCAATATCAGCAAGTGTGACACTATCTTTGACAAGTGGTTCACAAAGGTTTACAATACCTTCACAGCAATTAAGCACACTGTACATTGGTCAGTCCCCTGGATGGCTCAATAATAGCATTCTTCAACATATTTCAACAATTTTGTGACAGTCGGTTGGTGACATGACACAAAAATAAGGGGCAAAAGAATGATGTCCCATCACATTGCTTACAAGACCAATCCAGACAACTACCCCATGGACAATAACCCCACCGCATTGGCCAATTCCTCACACCCCCCCCCCACTCACTACCCCCAGGACAACTACCACCTGAATAAAATCCCCCCACCCCCCCAAAAAATGGTATTTGTCTGGTAAGTTGTCCTGGTAATAGTGTGAGGGGAGTAGTTGTTGTAAAGGGGTAGTCGTCAAAGAGAGTAGATGTTTGGAGTGCAGTTATTTCAGAACTCTTACAAAGGCATGACATTACTACACATTTGACCAGCCAACATACCGGCATCTCTTCACCGTTGACCATAATATCAGGGGGCCTGGTGTCCACTACAGGGGTGTCCCTCATGGGCTCTCCATGTCCTGCTTTCCCCTCAGTCCCACATATTGATGATTTGTTAGTGTCCTATATCAGAGTTTTTGAAGCATTTCACCAGGTTAGTGTCCAGAGGTGAAAGAGCATGAGGCATGGATGAGAGATACGGGATGGGGATGACCGTGTCACCGTGGCAACAGCGGGTGCAGAGTGGGTGGTATTTTGCGTATGGCAGAGATATTCAACATTTTCACATTGAGACCCATGTTAAATTGGTAAAACATGAAATTTTGAATGAAGGATGTAAAAGTGTATTAACGAAATGAAATGTGTGCCACAACGTAGCCAACAAGGATTTGTGACATGTGGAAAGAACATGGGCAGGATAGAATAGGAAATTTAGTAGATTAAACAATAAATAACACAGGGCACATAGAAAAACAATTACAATAAATCAAGGATTGCATGATATTTATGCACAAATTTATTAAAATGTGAGGCAGAAATTTGCAAAGAGTGAAATATAAAGAGCATTTACAGAGAGCAAGGAAAGATCATGAAGTTATGCAGGATAGTACATGTTGTATCAACAATGGAGGATGACCAATTGGAGGAAACAAAGTAAGAAACAACCAACAAACAGACGGAACAAGATCAAACATAGCAACAAGGATGGAGAACAGGTAAAAAAACACATGGTTTGGGGATGAAAAAAGAGATAAAACAAATTTTTCATTGAAAATTTTTTGAAAGGCACCCAAATAAACGACGTGACAGGGTACGGAGATAATTGTCCAAAACAGAAGAGGTTGGGTGATTTGAAACACAGAACATTGGGATGATAAACAACATCAACAACATTTTGTTACAGCACATGAAGTTGAACCGAGGCATGGGGAAACAAGAATCAAGCACATAAATCAGGTTTTCAAAAAATAAAATAAAAATAATGATATTTACATGAACAAACCAGTAATTGGGAGCATGGTACACACAGGGGTTGGAAAGGGGGTGGGGGGGGGAATTGGGCAGAAGGAGAATATTCAAGCAAAGCAGAGAAAGGGAGAGAACAAGAACAAACAATAAATCAGTGCATTCAATAACGACACCAAAATGCACAGGTTTCATTGTTGTCTGAACCTCTTGAGATCGACTGGCTGGTACAGAAGCCTAAGGTGGCCCTGAATTACGCTTGACAGCAGGTCATATCGCCTTGAATTTCACGACCATTGGTCGCCAATTTGATGACTTTGTCGTAAACTTGATTTGGGTCCCAAAATTTGTGACTTTTGGTTACGCTGCTTCGCTTCGCATCAGTCAGGCCAGCAGAAATGACCAAAGTCATGAAATTTGTGACTCAAAGGTTGCAAATTTCATGACCCCAAGTTGCAAAGTTTGTGACCCAAATCATAAACTTCACACCAAATGTCCCATATTTTGTGACCTAAATCATCATTTTAATGGCAAAGTCGTCAAATTGATGACCAATGGTTGTAAAATTCAAGGCGATATGACCCATCATCGAGCATACTTCAGGGCCACCACTGAAGCCAACTAAATCACATACTCCCAGACATCAATCCAAGAGGTTAAAGTTCCACATGCACATGAATTGACATGGCTTGGATGATAGCACAGAAATTACCTTCTTTTTGCAAACAACACAGATCAATGAAGTAACCAATTGATGGACATAGTTTGCTGTATATTTTAGCAATTTTAGTGTGATTTTTTATTTGGTATTGTAGTACTATATGCTGGCAAAGAATTTGGAAGTGAAAAGGAAGTGAATTATGGTACCTTACCCTGATCATTGAAATCAAGAAGGAGTTTGTTCATTACTGTTTAACTTTTAGTACCATGATTACCTTAGCTTCCAGAACACTCTAACCCAAAAATGTTACATATCTACTTGTTCTATAAATTTTTACAATGTAATTTGGAGAAAGCTAGTCAAAATCATTTGAAAATTGCAATGCCTGTACAATTGCTTGTTTCAGCCATACTGTGTGTCACACTAAATCAAATTATAGAATAGTATGCTTTTGGACGATTCCGTACTAAAAAAAATTGCCATTTTCACATTTTTCAATCTGCTGTCCAAATAAATCAGAAAAGACAATTTGTTTTAGGGTTATGTTATAGTACTGGCAGAAGGTTATTGTAATAATTGGACAGTTGGAATTGTTTATCATTTCTCTAGGAAATAAAATAAAATTAGTTGCATGTAATACAGGACATCTCTACATCCCATACAACACCCAACATTTTCATCTCTACTTCACCCATAAACAACAAATTTTTGTTGGTTGTCATTTTTTCACAAGGCTACCCACTAGTACTTTATAATTACCACAAAACAAATTTTTATTAAGCATTCAGCCGTACAACATACACAGAATCGCCCTTTTACCATTTTCAACAATCTCTGATTGATTTATTGCAAAGCTGCACTTGTGGAAATAGATAAACCTACCTCTACACATGTCAGGTCAGTCACTCTTATGGACTCAGAGATAATAGATTCATAAAGAGCTTTTGTTATAACTGATTTGTCCTAAGTGATGCCATAGCCTGGAAATGTGAACTAAATCATTATTACCCACAGGTACCCAGCAAAGTAGCAATTGATACATGACCACAACACCAGGTTTTACCTTTCTCTTTTTGATGAAGTGAGTAAGTTCTTTAACATGCTAAGGTGTTTCTGTCTCAACACAAGATACTTCATCTACAACTACCAATGATATTTTCTGATAAAAACCTGTGCTTATCATATCAGGTCAACAGTAACACAAAATGCCATTCACATAAACAAAACATTCATGCAATAAATAACATCAGGGTAACATTGACAATGTACAATGTATTCTTAAACTGTTTTTCTCTGAATGAACGACTGTACAGTATTATTTGAACACATATTTTCTTTTCATTTTTCTTCTCCAAAATTGCATGTTTTCTCCAAAATTAATGTCATTCAGACAAATCCCATACTTCCCAATACCATATGATACAGGTTTGTAGGGTAATACAATCTTTCCAGCTTATTTATATCCCAAAATGTACATATAAGGCCCACATATTTCCATGCTAAAAGTTGAAGTGGACTGTCAGGCTCCAAGTCCATATTGTATGGGCAATTGATTTGAAAGCTATTCCAGAACACTATCTCTGATCTCACCCTCTCCTCACATGATGGTAGGGGTAGCATCGGGGGAGGGTGGGGCAGGTGGCAGCTTGCCCCGGTGCCCCCTTTCTTTAACCCAGAAAATCCAGGGGGGGGGGGTCACATTGTAATTCCAGACATTTAGGGGGTTTTGACATTTTTGTTCCCAAGAATTTTCACCCTTCGTATAATTTAAACCTGGTGCTGTCCCTGCATGATGGTTGACAATTTAGTTGAAAATACAAATATATTTGTATTTTTTTTATCAGGGAATAAATCAAATGATATTTCAAGCATTTTGCAATTTGTAAATGTACTGTCGGTGCCAAACTAAGTGATGAACATGAGAAGCATGTTTTTATATCTATTATTTTCATGTATTCATTTTATGCATAACCTAGACTCTTAATAATGGGGGAAATAATATTGACAGGAAAGAGGTTTTACACATTTAGATTATTATTCACCACTTCCTTATTCCTCATGGTAACAAACAATAACTGTAAAATGATTAAGAACAGAAGAAGTTGTTAAGAATGAGAACTAAAATCTGATAGGACAGTATGAGTCAAAGTATAACACATAGGTGTGGTTTAAGACTGTGATAAGGCTTTCTCACATCAGCCCAATGTTTCAAAATAGATGTTTTAAAGTATTGTGCTACTGTAATCCTGATTCAGTATGTTACCTCCATGGTTAACCTGATCACCAAATAGCATGGTATTTGATAACGTGAATTCAAATTAGCATACTTATTTGAAAGCTCAGATTGAGAAAATTTATTGAGTCAAATTAAAGATTTTTGAAATAGTGGGATGATTTTGCAAATTAGCACACTATTTGATAATGTGGATTCTCTTTAAAAAAATAGTGAGATACATTCCCTCATGGCTAGCGTGTGTGACCCAAAAGAAATATGCATAGTGTGTGTAATATTTTGAAGGCGTCACACTATATTATTGATGCTGACTGCACATGCTCAACTATTGAAATAGTTGGACAAAAATGTGGGCTGATTATCTTTGAGCTGATGTGAATAGAAAAATGACTTGGTACACTAATTTGTGATATTTACAAAAAACTTGAGCTTGGATTTTCTTGGGGCTGATGTGAAAACACCCATTGTGAGTTAAGAACACACAAGAATGGTAAGAATGCATACCGCGCTAGGCGTGGCATGTTCATTCTCTAATGGGTGGAGCTCTACCCTTGGGTGGGGCTGGTCCCCATGGCATTCCTGCTCCATGGCCCGACGATCACCAGATTCTGGCGTCATTTCTCTGATGCCGTTACCTTCACCGTTCTCACCCAGATGACCAGAGTGGTGTCTGTCGGGGTGGGGCGACAGGTTTACATGCGGTGGGGGAGATGGTGGCGCGACTATACAGGGCATGGTGATAGATGTGGGCTCCTGGAAAGGAACACCCTGTTGAAGTGTGTGAAAGGGTTAGAGGTTAGAGGTGCAATAGGGATGAACATTGTTAGTACAAGAGAAGAATCTGAAATGGGTGTACAGACACAGGCATTGCTACCAGACATCAATCCATATTAATGGTCTTGGGTCAACTGGAACAAAAAGATAGGAGAGGATGTAGAGGCAGAAGGGGATGTGAAGAAGATACCTGAAAAACATAATTCCTTTATCATGGACCTTGAAATATCAGTACATAGGCCTACATATACACACATGTAGGTTCAGTTCGGCTCAGGTGAGCTAAAAATATATGTGCTTCATTTTAACAAAGATCTTCATTCATGAATCACTTTCATTTACAAGGTAAAGCACTGTGATATGCCTGAAACACGAAATGTAACACTTGTGGGTACATTTTCCCCAAATGGCTTGTGATTCTGAACTTTGAAATTACTTAAAAAAAACATACAGAAGCATGATCTCTGAATTTACTCTACCATACTCCCAATCCATGCACACTATTTCACGTCACGTCAAAGTATTATTTCTTTCTCTACAAGGGTAAAGAGGAATGGGGTCAAACTCTACCACCCAGCACCTGAGTAAAGACTCCACCTATCACCCCATGAACTCTGGTGACCCCACAGACAGACAGTTGGGGAATTAACACGAGACATCCACATGTACAGCTGCACAACACACCACACGTACACACCTAATGATGGAGCAGCCTTGTGGGTAGGGGAGATACAGGGGGAGGGGGCTATTCATCCACCCCCCTCCTGGAAGGAAGAAACTTTATTGGCTAACATTAATCCATGCCAAATGGATCCATAATCAAATGAAAAGACGTTTGTCATCCAATTCAATTTAGTCCCTTCTCTTGGAATGTAACCAGGCCCCTCTTATTATGCAAGGGCTTGCTATGCCTGTCTTTCACAGTACAGTAGATGTGCTGACACGTCCATCAATTATACGTAATACCCAGGATATAAATATGTTGCGTCAGGCATGATAGGGTAACACTATATCTATGATTAATAGGGTAAGAATGACCTGGATACATATGCAACAACCTCCACCCCCTTTCACCATCACATCTCCCAAAGATGTTTGTATCCTCTAGATTACACAGGGCTGGATACTAGCACTTGCTTGCTTACTTGGGGCAAGTAAAGTTTGCTTCTGGACAAGTAAAAATGTATGAAAATGTTTTTTACTTGCCTAAATGGGCAAGTAAAAATGGTCAAATCTACAATATAGCGAGTATTGAAGACTTGTGTTTTTTTAATTCAGTTTTAATTTTGTGTAAATTCCACTTAGGAAGAATCTTTAAAATTACTTTCAACAAGGCACCTATATACAAGTACTTTCCCTTAAAGCCCAGTTTAGTTTTGGGGATTTTTTTTTTATTTGAAAGCTTTATGCCCAAAGGTCATATCACACCAATAACAGATTCTGAATGTGTGTGGTTTTTTTCATTAATTAATGAAAAATCTCGGGGGTGAGGGGGGGGGGGGTAGGGGAGGGACCCGTGAGATTTTCGACTATATTTTACATTATAGCATCCAAAGGGTTAATAAGGTGTTAAGGTTATCCAATTATACCTCATCAAAAAGAGCAGACTCTACAAGGAAATATAACAGAGTCCGTCTTTGTTGAGGGATTTTGGACACAAGGTATTGTTCAGTGCTATTTCACTTCTATTGCTTGGAATGTACATGAATGTCCATTTCTTAACAATGTTGGGCTACCCTGAATGGAATGTTTAAAGTCTCTAAGTTCTATTTAACAAAAAGTTCCAGTCTCATAGCAAAACTGCAGCGTTGCATCCAAGAGAAAAGGTTCCCAGACCAAGGCTGCCCTGAACACAACCTTTCCCATAGGGATTGTGCAGGTAATTCCGACTTGAGATCGAGGCCACCAAAAATTGGGCTTGAGGCCGGCTTTGAATACAACACTGCAAAATAGCAGTTTCTTTAAAATAAGCAAAGTCACAGGAATAGACCAGTGATAACTTGAGAAAATTCAAACAAATCAAAGTCAAGACATTAAAGGTTAGTGATATGATTGGGAACACTTGAAAATGCCTCAAGAACCAAATGAGTTGAAATATATACCAACTATACACTAGCAGGAGTGGATCTCCCACCTGGGAGGATTTGTCTGTAATTTGTTTACTTTAGGAGAATCAAGCATAAACATACGAGTATCTTAATTTTTTCCGCGGACGATAAAAATAAGCCCCATAGATAACCACACAGCAGGTTTCCGTGCTACGAGTGATATTGACATTGTTTATTTTAGAATGAGTCAACGTTTGACTAAAAGATTTTCACAAGATTCCTTGCATAGTTTACATGATTCTAGAGTAGTTTCAGCCCAAGTTGAGGACTACCCCTAATCATGTCATTTACCTTTAAGTTTTTGAAGACCATTACAAAATTGGTGACATTGTGACATTCATATTTACTGTGTAACTAACCCTCCCATTGCTTGTACACAAAATATCACAAAATTTAGACTAATGGCAGCTCTGTTCCTTGTTATGGCCAAACTGTGGAGAATTACACATAGGTTTTGTACATATATTTTCACAAAATTTTCTGACATGTCAGTTGAGAAGTTGACCCAGATCTTTTGGATCTGCATGCAGAATCATTTTGTATGTGAAATAGACAAAATACAAGCCAGAAAAAAAGTGGATTTCTTGTGAAAACCTCGAAAAGGTGAACATTTATGTTCAAAACCAAATGGGAGTTCCCCACTCTCTCTTTATACTGTCTGTCAAAGACAAACTTAATAATCCTCTATACGGATCAAATGAACTATGAACATTCAGAACTGTTGCTCAAACTTTCGCTATTTTCATTCTTCTATTATTATGTGTTCTCATCAGGGGTTTCCATCCCCTATTTCAGTTTAATATTCTGAACCATTTTTGTCAGATACCTGATTGAAATGACTGAAGTCAATATCCTATAATGACCACATTGTATCCAACACCGTGGCTTTGTTTTTCCCTCACATATTCAAGCCCTTGGCTGATAAGCTCCTTAGAGCTAGGAGGCACACCCACCATAACCTTTCCAGTCACTTGATTGGTAAAGGTCAAACGGTACATGTATACTGTTACTGGAGGAGTATATATATAACTGACCTATGTACAATGCACATGAGGACTTCAGCGAGTCAAGTTTATTCTGTCCATTGCTGACTTGCTCAGTTTAAATCCAGGTCTGACCATTTTCTCCTTACATTGGCCTGTTGGGAAAGCAGTTCATTAACTCTTTCATTGCCAAGTGTAGGGTTGCAAAGGGTTGGAAACTTTCCGGACAGTTTGGAAAGTTTCGGGAATTTTCATTTTTATCAAATTAAGTGAAAAATTGTTCTATTTTTGGAAAATTCCATCACTTCTCTGTTGTGAAGCACTTCTTCATATGAATAAAATACTTTCTATCCCTCTTTTGGCTTGCCTGGGCATTTCATGAGGATAATCAGCCCATAATGAGAGAACACACACATTACATATGCGTGGATGAGATGTACATGTACACCGTAGTCTGAATGAGATTATCTGATCCCACATTGTAACATACAATTTGTGCAGTGTATGTATTTTTAACTAAATATAAAAAAAATCACTTTTTTTTAAACCTCCTTTCCTTTTTGTGCTAGAGTAAATAATTTGATATCATGCCATTTCTGATATTAGATGAATGATCATCTCAATTTTTGACATTAAAATGCTAAATGTGTGAAAATATGCAAAGTTTCCAAAAGTAGATTAGCACAGAGGCACTGGGGCCTCAAGATGGGGGCACATGAAAGGCTAAATCTCTAAGACTCTAGGTCTGACCATTTTACCCCAACTTTGTCCTGTTGCGCGATTGGTTCACTAAGCTAGTTGCTGACATGCATGAGAAATTGTCTTGGCCGGCTCTTCTTTTTTGTGAATAAGAGTCATATCAACAATAAATCACAATATCACTGATGTTGCAGTGGACAAAAATATGTGACATATATAAAATTGCGTATTTTTTTAACGACGTGAAGGCTCCTGTACCTTTTACTTTGTATGATTTTTTTCACTGAATAAGCAAAAATATTCTATACGTAATTAATTGGCCATATGGGCAATTAAGAGAAATGTATGCTACGTTTACCAGAACATGATTTTTGCTTGCCCTGGACAAGCAGGCAGTATGTTGAGCTTTAGTATTTTGGTAAAAATATTCCAAAAATATTACCAACCTTTGTAACATGCCATAATATTATTAGACACCCCTAGCTGCATTTCATACTGAAATATGCCAATCTAAACAAAGTAAGTTGACCTTTGACCCTTGACCCCTGGCAGATTTTGCCCCAAATCAAGTTGCTTCATTTTCACACCATGGTGCATGCCTGGGCCAAGCATGAACTAAACCCAGGGGTTCTACAGATACAGCAATAACGAGATTCAGAGTGTACTGACGAAAAGACGAACAACTGCAAAACATAATGCAGGGCTCCACACTAACTTTTTTCCTACTTGCCCTTCGGGCAAGTAAAATTATCACTTTCAGATTTTTACTTGCCCGAATGAAAAAGTTACTTGCCAGAAAATAGTCAATTTCATCAAAAATATTAAAAATGATTTCTCACTTTTATAGAAATTGGACATTTGTTATTTTACTTCTTGAGGTTGCAAACGGTATGATTTATGAATTTAAAGAGTCCTGAAATTGAGTACAATGAACAAAAATGATGAAATTTAGTATTTTAAGTTAACTGAACACAAAATATAGACGTATTTTGTTCGTTTTTAGTAAGATTTTTATGTTTTGCTCATTTCACGATCAAAATTTTACTTGCCCAATCGGGCAAGTAAATTTTAACATAATGAGTTTTTACTTGCCCGACATGAAATTTTACTTGCCCCGGACAAGCGGGCAAGTGCTAGTGTCAAGCCCTGCATAATGCCTCTTGCCTCTTTGAGGTGGAGGTATAGAAACAACATGGTAGGTATCTCTCAACTAGAAAACGTCAATGACGTAGCGCTCATCCGGCATCTCGCAACCTCATATATCCGAAATTTCATGTGGTACAATCTTATACTGGTCAAAAAATTAAAATTGATGTCCCGGAATTTTGAAAACATTTTTGTGATTTTATTTGTGATTTTGAAATTGCATAAATAAGCATAATTAATGAATTTCGAAATTTTGTGTACAAGTTTTGAAGCCCCCACCTAGCCCTATCATATACAAAAATCAGAATGAAAATTGGTCAAGAAATGAGGGAGAAGCAATTTGTATTTTTTGGAATAAATCTG